>CM019160.1:26113443-26165577 GCA_009733165.1 Naja naja | reverse complement strand
CAAGTCTCCCACCAATCTGCAAAAGAGAGAGGCAGATTTATTAGGAGCGGGAGGAATGGATGGATGAGTGGATGTATAGAAAGAGGGATGGATGGATAAAGGAGAGATTGATTGGATATAGACAATAGATATAGAGATCAGATAGATACAGAGATTAGATATAGATAAGATGGATGGATGGATGATAGAGATAGAGATGAGATGGATGGATGGATGGATAGATAGATGATATAGACATTAGATAGATTAGCTATAGATAGATGATAGATGATAGATAGATAGATAGATAGATAGATAGATAGATAGATAGATAGACAGACGGATGGATATATAGAAAGAGGGATGGATGGATAAAGGAGAGATTGATAGGATAGAGATAGACAATATAGAGATCCGATAGATACAATTAGATATAGATAAAATGGATGGATGGATGGATGGCTAGATGATAGATATAAACATTAGATAGATTAGCTATAGATAGATGATAGATAGATAGATAAATAGATAGATAGAGGGATATATAGAAAGAGGGAAGGATGGATAAAAGAGAGATTGATAGGATAGCGATATAGAGATCAGATAGATATAGAGATTACAGACAGCGATATAGAGATCAGATAAGATATAGAGATTACAGACAGCGATAAGATGGATGGATGATAGAAGAATGGATATATGGATGGGTGGATATCTAATATGGATTAGATAGAGATTGGAGATGGATGGATGGATGGATGGATGGATAGATAGATAGATAGGAATGGAGATAAAGCTACATAGATATAACTGTTAGACTGGCTGCCCAGAGTCTTCTGGAATTTAAATTTATTAAAATAAATAAATCGCAAGATAACAGAACGGGGGATGCGCCTCTTGTATCCCAAAATGCGACCCCTCCTCCAGCCAAGTCTCAAAGGAGAGGGCCTCCCTCCCCCCTCCTCGGATCGTGTGCCTCGTTCCGGGATTTTTTCCCCCCTAGGGGGGGAATGGGGAAATCACCCCCTAGAATATGGACTCCCAAGCCCCATTCTCGCATGTCAGGCAAGGATGGGAACCGAGCCAAGGGCATCGCGAGCTTTCCTGGAATAATTCCTTTTAATTCCAGAAAAAAAATAATAATGTAGAATTCAATTCCTCCTCTGGGGTGGGGGCCACCAGTGGTGTTCAGAGGCATGCAGGTCTGTCTTAACAATATTATGGGGCCCCTACAACTACTCACAGGAATAAAAAAAGTAAACGGTCGATAAAGTTAAACGTATATTTATTTTATTGGCACTTCCAACAAATAAATAGGCAATAAATATGTTGCTGTATTTATGTGATACAAGGTGCATTGAAGGGTTAACATACACAGATTAGTACGGGGGGGGTGCATAAGCCCACCAGCGTGCCTACCGGCCCTGTCCTACTGTTCCCATTTATTCGTACTCATTATGTGTATGCTTATACCATTGTTGGAAGAATTATCCTTCTGGGTTCAGTTCCAAGTGGGGAAGAAAGACACTGGAAACACGGTGAGTGCTTGGAAAGATGGTTTAATGGTGGACAGGATCACATGCCTTGGGTGAAGAAAGAAGGAAAAAGGGCTGATATGCTGATAGTGCAATTGTTTTATACCCTCTGTTGGGATTTGAATTTGAGCTTGTATTCTGATTGGTTGTCAGACTCCCATGGGGCCACGCAGGGGCAACTCTGTAGGCTGTCCTGAATCCCAGGCTTGGTTGAGCCTTGCTGGATGGAGGAGGAGGAGGAGGAGGGGCTTTGGGCAATTCCTATTATAGCTTTACCTGGAGTAGATCTTTGTTATGTAAAATAGACTGGCCTAGGCCAGAGTAATGGCCCATTAGCAAAGGTGGGGTGGGGGGCTGAGTTTCTGCTTCTCTTGAGTTTTTACTTTTCTTTTTAGGGGAAATATTCTGCCTTTTTAAAAACATTTTATTTTCCTAGGAGAGGGGTGGGTTTTAACTTCTAACACCTGTTTATGCTTACATGTTGATATGTTATGTCCATACTTGTTTTCTCATACATGCTTGACAAACTAAACTAAATAAATAAGTAATATGGGGGCCCATCAGGCCCATGCGTTAAGACAGCCCTGGAGGCATGCTGGGGTTGGATAGGTGTCATGGCTGATTTCTGGAATTCAGCAAAGATGGTTTAAACCAGGGCTCTCCAAACTGGGCAACTTTTAAGACTTGTGGACTTCAACTCCCAGCATTCCCTAGCCAGCATAGCCCACAAATCTTAAAGTAGCCGAAGTTGGAGACCCCCCCTGGTTTGAAACCAAATTCCTCCCCCCACCTGAAATGTGACCGTTGTAGGATGTGTGGACATCAACGCCCAGAGTTATTCTCGGGACACACCCTGTTAAAAAAATATATAAGAGGATTGCCAAAGTTGTCTTTTGGATAACGGTCCTAAAGGTGCTTGTGTTTTCAAGAGGCAACTGGACTTCTGGTTTTTCTTTGAAGATGTCTTGCTTCTCATCCGAAGGGTGGTGAGCTGAAGGGTTCGCATCCAAGAAGCTGAAGAAGTTTCTTGGATGAGGAGCGAAACGTCTTCAAAGAAAACTGTCAAACTGTCTACCGTGGAACCTCACCCCATTCCTCAGAGGTCCTTAATAAAGGGAGCGTGCATAAGTGCACCAGCATGCCTGCCATCCCTTGTCTAACTGTCCCCATTTATCTGTATTTACTTCCTTTGCTTATGTTCATACTTGCACTTTTATATTGACAAACAAATAAAACAAAATAAACCAGAAGAAAGTCCAGCTGCCTCTTGCAAAAAAAACCCAACACCTTTGGGACAACCATGATCTAAGAATCTGCATAGTCCTTTGAATAACTGTTTTGCTACATCCCTCTGCCCCAATTATTAGCAATTCATATTTGTGCTGCAAGCCAACCTCCCACCCAAAGGGGATTTTAAGAGTAGAGAATTTTCTGTAATTCTATTCATTTTCTATAATTCAGCTGAAGTAGCATGCTTAGAGCCTTCCCCCTTTTTTTGGATTATTTTCAGGGGATACCTCTGTGTTAGTTGGGGTGTATGGACCCACAGAAGTGAAGGTCAGCAAGGAAATCTACGATAAAGCGACTCTGGAGGTGCTGCTGAGGCCGAAAGTGGGCCTGCCAGGTGAGGGGACCCTGTGTTACAGATCACCCTGAGCGGTTTTTTTGTCTGCTGATGCTGGTAGTACAATATGTATGTATTTTATATTTATATTTATATTTATAATATATTATTATATATATAATACATATATTATAACATATATATAAGTATATATTATAACAGTATGTATGTATGTAATGTATGTATGTAATGTACATATGTATGTATGTATGTGTATCCCTGCCTTTATTACTTTTACAAATAACTTAAGATGACAAACATATCCAACATGCCTTCCTCTTGTTTTCTCCACAACAACCTTGTGAGGAGGGTTGGGCTGAGAGAGACAGAGTGATTGGCCCAAAGTCACCCAGTTGGCTTTGGTGCCTAAGGCAGGACTAGAACTCACCGTCTCTTGGTGATTGTCCCAAAGTCACCCAGTTGGCTTTGGTGCCTAAGGCGGGACTAGAACTCACTATCTCCTGGTGATTGGCCCAAAATCACCCAGTTGGCTAAGGTGGGACTAGAACTCACTGTCTCCTGGTGATTGTCCCAAAGTCACCCAGTTGGCTTTCGTGCCTAAGGCGGGACTAGAACTCACTGTCTCCTGGTGATTGGCCCAAAATCACCCAGTTGGCTTTCATGTCTAAGGTGGGACTAGAACTCACTGTCTCCTGGTGATTGGCCCAAAATCACCCAGTTGGCTAAGGTGGGACTAGAACTCACTGTCTCCTGGTGATTGTCCCAAAGTCACCCAGTTGGCTTTCATGCCTAAGGCGGGACTAGAACTCACTATCTCCTGGTGATTGGCCCAAAATCACCCAGCTGGCTTTCATGTCTAAGGTGGGACTAGAACTCACTGTCTCCTGGTGATTGGCCCAAAATCACCCAGTTGGCTAAGGTGGGACTAGAACTCACTGTCTCCTGGTGATTGGCCCAAAATCACCCAGTTGGCTTTCATACCTAAGACGGGACTAGAACTCCCAGTCTCCTGCTTCACTTCTCGTTGGGGCTGCCCAAATGAATTTGTATATGAATTTGTATTTGTATCTTGAAATTTTCATCCTCATGCTGATTCTTATTTTATCCTTGATAAGCACATTAGAAACACAAGAATATTGTTCCTTTAACTAAGTCACGTGGGCGATCTGTTTAATAACCGTCGTGCATTAGAGACTAATTCCAGGTTCCATTGCAGTCGTAAGTCTAGGACAAACTATAACTTAGGTTGGCTTCCCAGGAGGGATGGGTATGCAAGTCCAGGGAAAGTGTAACACAGCCTACATTTGTGTTATGGCCGCTGTGTCCAGCTCTTCCTCTGATTTAAATTCTTGGGCACCCTCACCATTTTCCCCACGCTTCTTGAAGGGAGCACGCTCCAAAGGTGAAGTGATCTATTATCTCCCTAACCAAGCAGGCCATCTGGGATCTCAGCAAGAACGCCATCTGGTATTTTGTTCCCTCTGCCAGGAGCTGACAAAAGGAATATTGTTGGCAAGCGGAAAGAGGAAACCAAACAAATTTTTTTTTTTTAAAAAAAAATCCCTTCCCCAAGACCCTTTTCCGTCCTGACAAGAGCATCTGGAGAAGCTGCCCTTGCTGAAAATTGTGCCATTGAAAAAACAAACGGATTTATTTCCTGTCTGGGGGGAACAAGAAAAACTCCTCTGAAAGATCTTACGGATCCATTGGATCACAGACAATTACGGTAGAAGCAGAGAGGCTGCTTGGGAAAGTGTGAGCAAATTGGGGCCTTCTGCACTTAGGAATGTAGGTGTCAGGACTCCAACAGATCCACCCCCATTCAAATCACAAGTCTCTAGCCGCATCTCTCAGAATTAAAAAAAAAGATTTATTAGGAGGGACCATGTCGGCGTTACCTGGGTGCAGCTGACACTAAAATACATCATTCATTTCCCCCTTGACCCTGGTCTTCCCCCCACCACCCCCTGGATGTATATTCTCCAATGGGACACATCCATAGCCAAGAGTCATCAATCATACTCTCCAGTAATAATCTTGCGTGCCAACAGCTTCGGCTGCCAAGGCGATTATCTGAGGCATTTAAGGAATGCACTGCTTTCCCGCACTCCCTTTCTGCTGGCAACTAAAAAGACCAAAGGAGTATTTTTTAGTTGACAATAGGTAGCCCTCAATTACTGATTACAGATTGACAGAGTTGGAAGGGATCCTTAGAGGTCACCTAGTCCAACCCCCTGCCCAAGAAGACCCTACACCATTTCGGACAGATGGCAGTCCAGTCTCTTCTTGAAAGCCTCCAGGGATGAAGCTCCCACAACTTCCGAGGGCAACTTCTGTTCCATGGGTTGATGGTTCTCCCTGTCAGAAAATTTTCTCCTTATTTCCAGGTTGAATCTCTCCTTGAGATTTGACCATCGAGCCCAACCCTTCCGTTGCTAAGCAAGACAGTGGTGAAGTGACTTTGGCCTCCCTTGTACCACCTTTTTCTTGCCACCGTTATGAAGTGAATCGCTGTGGTCGTTAAGTTAGCACGGTTGTTAAGTGAATCTGGCTTCCCCCAGGGACTTTGTCATAAGGTCGCAAAAGGAGATCGCGTGATTCCGGGACATGGCAACCGTCCTAAATCCGAATCCAAGCACCTGAATTTTGATCGCGGGGATGCTGCAACCGTCGTAAGAATGAAAAAACAGCCGTGTAATTTTTTTCAGTGCCTTTGTAATTTCGAACGGTCAGTGGTCATAAGTCGAGGACTCACTTGTATTACATCCTTTGTATTAAGCTGTTCTAACCTAAGTTTCCCCAATAGCACATCCTAATAAAACCCCTTTTATTGAGTTTACAGTGAATTCCTCTCCAGCAAAGTCCCGTCCAACAGTCTTTCAACAGATTTCACAACTACAGACCTTCATCAGGCTTGGAGAGTTGCCAGGCTGATATCTTTCAGATGCCACACTGTGGCAGCAATTCCTTGCCAAGAAGTCAGGAACAGATCTTCCCCCAAATGAATTAATTGTCTCCTGCAAAACCCCACTCCCCTTTTGCTCCTATTTTATTCCCTATAGGAGGGGCCATTCACCATCCACCTTTAGCTTTACTACCTGAGTCGACCCTTGTTCCTTAGCTGTTCCCTTCTTCTGGCAGCTCTACGCATGGGCACACTGGGAACAGGCTCCAGCTGTTTTTCTACCTCACTGATATCCGACTCTGAAGGCAGCTGATAACTGTCGGGTGGCCCTGGCATGTTAGCAAATTTCTAAGCCTTCTAACACACACACACACACATCATCCCTTTTGCAGGGGTCTACGAAAAAAGCCGAGAACAGATGATCAAGAAGACTTGTGAGGCGGTGATTTTGGGCAACCTGCATCCCCGGTCCTCGATTACGGTTGTTCTCCAGGTGATTACAGATGCTGGATCTGTATCTTTTAAAAAAAAAAGTGTGTGCAGACGGGAGCGGAGTCGGACAGTGGGGAAGAACGGGGACCAGTCTGGGAGTCTGGGGAGGACTTGGACGAGGGTCCTGCATCCGATGCAAGGATGGGGCCAGGACCATCTGGGAGTGGGGTGCTGACCCCAGAGCCTTTGGAGTCTGGCAGCAGCAAGGCCGAGGACCCAGGGGGAGCCTGTTCCCAGTGTACATTGTTGTTGTTTTTGTGCCACCGTTGTTAAGGGAATCATGGATTCATTAAGTGAATCGTGCATTCATTAAGTGAATTGTGCGGCCTTTAAGAGAATCATGTGGCCATTGAGTGAATCATGTGACTGTTAAGTGAATCATACTTTCATTAAGTGAATTGTGTGGCTGTTAAATGAATCATGCGGTCATTAAGTGAATAGTTTCCCCCCACACACACCATGGCTTTCCTTTGTCAGAATCCAGCTGGGAAGGTCGCAAAAGACGACCACATGACCCCAGGATGCCGCAGCTGTTAATTGATAAACTTGCCGGTTGCCAAGCAACCCAAATTTTGGTCGTGTGACTG
Source organism: Naja naja (assembly GCA_009733165.1). Classification (NCBI taxonomy): domain Eukaryota; kingdom Metazoa; phylum Chordata; class Lepidosauria; order Squamata; family Elapidae; genus Naja; species Naja naja. The sequence continues at coordinate 26,158,494 of CM019160.1, read as the reverse complement.
AAAATAAGTGATGATTGTCAGGGTGAGGACCAGACATAAGTCCCTTTTATCAGTGGTCACTAAACGGACACTCACAAATTGAAGACTTTCCTGTATGGAGAACATGGTTATTGTTATGCTTTTAGCATAGTTTTAATTGGCATGTTTATGAGACCTTAGGTTTAATAGTTTTTTTAATGTTTGTATATTTGTATTACTGTTTTTACTTTGTAAGCCGCCCTGAGTCCTTAGGGAGATAGGGCGGCATATAAGTCTCATAAATAACATAAATAAAATATATATGCCACCCGATTCCCGGCGACTCTGGCTAGCTGGGAATTGCAGATCTGGCTGGTTTATCCATTCCTGCTCCCTGGTCTGCTGCACCTGTGGGATTGTTCTTGTTTTCCTTGAACTGAAACCCGTTAAAGCTGCTCTCCAGCTGTTTGAACGCCGCCTGCGTGGGGTTGATGGACGCGGGGCTGCCCATGAGCTCCCTCTTCTGCGGAGTGACCTGTGCCTTGGACGCCGATGGAAACATCCTCCTGGACCCCACCGCCAAGCAAGAAAAGGTGGGGAATCCGCGTTCATTCCAGCCTGGATAAACACTGGGGGTCTTTTGGTGGCAGGGAGTACCAAAGGCCCCACCAGGCCCTGAGGAGGAGCAGGCAGGGAGACAACGTGTGCAAATTTGGCAATTCCCTCTTTCCCTCTGTCTCTTCCTCCCTTTTTCTTTCTCCCTCACTCTCTCTCTCTCCCTCGCTCGTTCCCTCTTTCTTTCCCTCTCTTTTTCCCTCCATCTCCCACTCCCTTTCTCTCTCCTTCCCCCTCTCAGGAAAAGGCTAGGGAATTCTGGAAGCTGAAGTCCACCCATCTTAAAATGGCCGAGGTGGAGAAACACGGCCTTAGACAGTCTAAGAATTTGGACCATATCTGTTTTAACTAATCCAGCTTCCTCCTTTTCGCAATTCAACCAGACGATGAATGCCAAATCACGTTTTATTGGCTTGCATTATTTACACCCCATGCTCCCTAAATTCCTCGTAAAGGGGTTTGGAAAATCTAATTATTATTTTTTGAAACAGATTCCCCGCGAAACGTTAAAGCTGCATCATTCCGCGCTTCAGCGGGAAAATAGCAACCCTTGGCCAAATCTACTTTAATCCGCTTACTTCAGAAAGGAGAAGTTTGAACATGAAAACAACATTGGATTTGCTGAGCTGAACTTGAAGCCCAGTCTCAACCCCTAACTCTCGCTGCAGATTTCCCCATATGGTTTACAAGGAAGTGTATAAATAATAATAATAATAATAATAATAATAATAATAATAATAATAATAATTTATTCGACTTGTATGCCGCCCTTCTCCCTAAGGACTCAGGGCGGCGAACATTAAAACAGCCAAATTTACAGTAAAAAAACCATTAAACAGAACAAGTCAAATACATTAAAATACATTAAAACAAATAAATAACCCTAAAACCCCACCCGGGTCATTCCAGGCCGGCCTGTTGAAACAGCCAGGTCTTCAGGTCCCGGCGGAAGGAGCGGAGATCAGGGGCCAAACGGAGATCCACCCCCCTTCTAACCATACCGAGGGGCTACGAATCCTTTGGCAACCTCCAGTTTGCCCTCCAAATTCAAGGGGACCCAACCAGGGGTGGGCTTCACATTTTTTAGCAAGGGGCTCTCTGCCCTAATGATTGGCTGGGTGGGCGTGGCTAAGTGGTCATGTGACTGGGTGGGTGTGGCCAACTCGATGTAGCTTCTTTGCCCTAATTACCTAAAAAAAGGATAATATATCAAAAAGTTGTTTATTATTCCGTGCATTTAATACTTAAATAAAAGACTGGGTGAAACCAGACTTAATAGCAGTGACTGTGAGAGGGATCTTGGGAGTCTTAGTGGAGTTTCTGGGGAGTTACGTGATACTTGTTATTTGGGAATTAATCCCCTCGGAGGCTAGTGGCTAGGTTGTCTGATTTTCTCAATGGCTTTCCCTCGGCAAGCACTTTAACTAGCTTGACACTTTTACCAGGTGTGAAATGCTCTTGGCTGAACGCCCAGAAGTTCAATTAAGCCTATTAAGAACTTTTCCTTGCTGCTTGTCTTTCTGAGGTTATTGGGGCTCTCTGAGCCCCGCAGAGTCTTAGCTAGGGGCTCTCCCGAGCCCCCAGCAGCCCACCCCTGGACCCAACCCTAATAGTTTAATCTGCATTTTCCCCTCTTCCCAGCTTTCCTGAGAATCAGGGGTGTTGTTGCAGGTCAGGGTTAGGAGGGCCGGTTCAAATTCGTATCATGATTAAGACTTCCTTTGGCATCAGGGAACACTGTGTTCTTCCTTTCTGCAGGACGCCCCTGCGGTGTTGACCTTCGCCATCGATAGCGTGGAGAAGAAAATCCTGCTCTCCACCATGAAGGGGGTGTGTTCTGAAGAACAGGTGAGGGTGATGGCCGATGGGTACAGCCTGTCCGAATCTGGACTTGAACCCCTGTTTGTCTGGGGGGGGGGGTTTGAACGCTTTGCCCTGCGAGATAGTCCAGTCAAGGACGCTTTGTTCTGACCAAGGTTTCCTGAGACCGTTATTAAGCACATGCTTAGTTAAAACAACTTGTTTTATTTCAACGCTGGGAATTATTTTCATTCCAGTTGGTAATGAGTCCCAAGACAGTCCCTCGAGATAAGCACCCACCTTTCTCTCCTTTGAATTGCTGCCAACAACTAGAGTGCCAAAATTTTGTATTTTGATGACCCAAAATACTTTCAATAATATTAATAACTAGCTTCACTATGAAACTATGTGGTTCGGGCTTAGTTTTTGGGGAGGAAAATAAGGGGGGGAAATTCTGCCTCCGCCTACCAGCATCCATCGGTATTCATCTGTCTAGCATCATGTCATTGTGTGAGAGAGTTGAGGGCTGTTTGGAAACTGGAACAGTATTTGCTGTGGGAGCAAGAAGGAGACAGCAAGGAGCCTGGGCATGGCTTAGCTCAACTGTTCTGTACTAAAGCTGCTTGGTGCTCTGAAACTGAAACTCCTCTCCTCTGCTTGTGTTTTGCATCTGGAAGAGATTTCTTTTCAGGTGGGGAGGAGGACTAGAATTCTTTAGCATCAGAGCTTGTTAATAATAATATCAAAATACTAATGCTCTGGTGGTCATTTCAAAAAATCCTTTCTTAGTGAGCAACCAGAAGCCAAGAAGAACATACGTGCCAAATTTCAAGTTTGTAGGTTTTACGGTTCTGGAGTTTTTGTGATGATGGGTGTGTGGTATTTTGCTTTTGTATATATAGTTAATAAATCAGCGCCTGGCACAAGGAGGTGCGTTGTTACCGTGGATATATCAAACACGCTGACAGACGGTTGCTTGACAAAGCAATTTGTGATTTCTCTCCCTCCTTCAAGCACCGTCTCCTCCCCTGACAATGGCACCGTAACCATGTGTTTTTCTGCCAAGCGTCTCAGCTTGCTGGCAATCTCCTTAATGGAAGGTATCCATCCGAATCGGCGGAAGTACCACCCCATCTGTCAGCTCATGATTGCCTCTTTGGGCACTGATGCACCAATCTTGTTATGTGTGTCAGGGATATCTGTAGGGCACCCTCAAAACGTATTAAAAGCATCTAAAAGTCAGGCGAAGTTTCAACCAGCGCCATTTTGAGTCCCTCTTGACCTCAACCTCTTCTCCAGAGCACCTGAAATCAGGACAAGAAGCAACGGATGGAAACTAATCCAGGAGAGAAGCAACTTGGAATTAAGGAGGAATTTCTTAACAGTGAGAACAATTAACCAGTGGAACAGTTTTGCCCACAGAAGTTGTGGGTGCTCCATCACTCGAGGTTTTTAAGAAGAGATTGGACAGCCACTTGTCTGGAAAGGCAGAGGGTTTCCTGCTTGAGCAGGGGGCTGGACTAGATGACCTCCAGGGCCCTTTTCCAACCTTGTTATTCCGCGTAACTGCTAAGAAGGATGAGAGAGCCAGGATTTGGTTCCCCCAAACGGCTCATAAAACAAAATGGAAGATGAAAGGAGTTTCCTTCCTGAGCAGGGGGTTGGACTAGAAGACCTTGCAGGTCCCTTCCAACTGTGTTATTCTGTTCTGGGTTGTTTTTTTTTTGGTTACCGACCGTTGTGGCTACGCATCGTCAAAAGGCCGTTAGCATTCCAGGCGAGGTGTGCTGAGTCATTTCTCATTACTGTCTCCGCGTCTCGGCAAATGGCCCCGAACGCCGAGCCCATCCTGCTCCGAAGGGCACAATTAGGAACGTTAATGTGCTATTGAACGGCGTAGTCGGCCATTAATTAGACCAGGGTTTCTGTCAGGTGGAGATGGCTGCCTTTTCATTACGGGGTGAATGGTAATAAATTGGGGCTCTTGGAAGAAAAAAAAAACAATTAGGGCAGCGGCTCAGGGAGAACATCAAATCGAATTTCTCTCTGTCTGAGGCTGGCCTGTTCCTTCTCGGGCTGGGTATCCCCCTCGTGTGTGCAGGCTGTAGCGGCCATTAACAGATGAACAGAGTTGGAAGGGAACTTGTAGGTCATCTAGTCCAACCCCCCGCCCAAGCAGGAGACCCTACGCCATTTCTGATAGATGGCAGTCCAATCTCTTCTTGAAGGTCTCAAGTGATGGCTCCCACAACTTCCGAGGGCAACTTCTGTTCCATCGATTGAGTGTTCTCACTGTCAGGAAATTCCTCCTTATTTCCAGGTGGAATCTCTCCTTGTTATTATTATTATTTATTTTATTAGACTTGTACGCCGCCCTTCTCCCTAAGGACTCAGGCTGAACATTAAAACCGCATACAATTACAATAAAACATAATTAAACAAATACAAGCCTAATTGTTCAGTTTCCATCCATTATTCCTTGTCTGGCCTTCAGGTGCTTTGGACAATAGATTGACCCCCTTCCTCCTCTGGGGCAGCCCCTCAAATATTGGAAGGCTGCTCTCCTGTCTCCCCTGGTCCTTCTCTTCCCTAGACTAGCCAGGCCCAGTTCCTGCAACCGTTCATCCTATGTTTGAGCCTCCAGTCCCCTCATCATCCTGGTTGCTCTTCTCTCTACTTCTAGAGTCGGGTCGTTGGGAAGCTGTTATTGGCAGCAGGGCTTCCTGCAAATACCTCGGTCCAATGCCATGAAGGGCATTGTCGTTTCTCTCCTGAAAGTGTTGCGGTTTGTTTGGCCTGCCTACCAGCTGGAAGATTTTCCTGCTGTCGATGAATGTCAAAACTCTGCAGCCCTTTTGTGCTTTGCTCCATTCGCCTGCTTTCATGCAGCTCCGGTCTTTTGAATTTTATTTTATTTATTTTTAAAATTTGTTTTCAGGCTTGACGTGAGCCCTGCTCTACTGTTTCCTCCCCCCCCCCATTTAACAGAAATGCACCTTTTTGGGGGGGGTTTTCTTTGCCAGCATTGTCTCCCCCTCTTTAAGCATTCATCGCAACCTCCAGCGCCTCTGGCTAAAATTGGCACTTAGGTGACGGGGAATGGAGGCGGCATAACCAGGCGTCCATTTTAATCAGGGCAAGCTCCGCGGAAGCCTTGACAAACATCGGCCTGATGTCTGGCTTCGGGTTTTTACACACGTCTTCCTTTTCCCCAACGCTCCGAAATGCTCTCCTTTGTAATCCGCGCCGAGGCTTGTCAAAGAACCTTGCAAGTGAATCCCGCAATGGGTAGGTAACCATGTTTCCCCGAAAATAAGACCCTGTCTTTCATTTTTTGCCACAAAAAAGGCACCAGGTCTTATTTTCGGGGGGTGTCATTTACTGACTTAACTTCACTTGCGTGCGTCGCCCCTGGCCTCCTTTTGCTGTCAGAGGCCTTCGGGAATTTCTGTGGCCGGCAAGGCTTTCCTGAAGGCCTCTGAAGCCAATAACAGAGCTCTGGATCGATCCAGAGCTTTGTTATCAGCTCCAGAGGCCTTCAGGAAAGTCTTGCCAGCCTTGCCAGCTGCAGAAGAAATGGACCAGCAAGGCAGGTGTTGGGGTGTGCGAGGCCTGGCTACAACTGTCCGAAGATAAGTAATAGGGCAGCTCCACTCCCCCATCCCCACCCTAGCTTAATTTTCACCCGTCCACTCTGGAGTGTGAGGGATCTTAATTAGGGCTTATTTTGCGGGGTAGGGCTTATATTGGGCGCATGTGTAAGCTAGGACTTACATTCGGGGTAGGTCAGAGATGGCTAACCTTTTCGGCGTTGCGTGCCAAAAGTGTGTGTGCGTGCACGCACACGTGCCTACACCCATAATGCAATGCATGCGGGACACCCCCTGCATGCGCATGCGACCCCCCCCTGTGCACTGTGTGCCTCTGCACATGCGCGCCCGACCCCCGTGAGCTGTGTGCTTCTGCGCATGCACACACGACCTCTGTGTGCGCCTTGCTCCCCTGTGCATGCACGTGCATCTCCCACATGCCCCCTGCCCTCCCCCCCCCATGCATGCGCAGCAGATACCTGACAATCGACTGGCTGGCAGGAGGTACATGCGCAGTGGATCTGTTCCAGGTGACGGCTCGCGTTCCGGCAGAAATGGCTCTGCGTGCCACTTCCGGCACACGTGCCGTGGGTTCGCCATCACGGGGGTAGGTCGTTTTTCAGGGAAACAGGGTAGGAAGAGGGGGAATAATAGTCCTGATTTTTCTGGGCTCTCCACCCCTAAAAGTTGTCCAGCGTCCTATAGCACGGGGGTCCCCAGCCTCCGATCCGAGGCAGTACCGGGCTGCAGCTTCTTTGGAACTGGGTGTCAAGGTTCCAGTTAACACACCCAACGGAATCAAAACTCCAAGGTGGGCATCTTACTCAAAGAATAGACTTATTTTAGGCATGTTGTATTGGCACGGCTGGGGAAACCTGACTCTGACAAACCCCCCTCAGTTAAAAGCCTTGGTGGTGCAGGCTGTTAAACACCTAGCACTTAGTTCTAGCTGCCTGCAATTAGTGCAGGCTCGAATCCCACCAGGCTCAAGGTTGACTCAGCCTTCCATCTCGGGTAGGTAAAGTGAGGACCCAAGATTGTTGGGGGCAATAAGCTGACTTTGTAAAAATGCCGCTTAGTAATAAGCAGGCATATACAATGGAATGAAGGCTATTGCTGAGCACATTGGGTTGTGCTCCAAAGATTGTAAGCTGCCCTGAGTCTCCGGAGAAGGGCGGCATATAAATGTGAATTAAAAAAAAAAGTTTCTTTCCCCTGCCTGTGCAACCCATCACATGGTCCAATCAGGTCCAAGGGCCAGTTGGTCTCAGATCCCACCTCCTACGCACCTGGTGGGGAAATTTCCTCTTGTTTCTCAGAGGAAAGAATTTTATTTTGGCTACGATCCCGCAGCTATCTCTGCCTCCGCTCTCCCGTTCCCACAGCTCAACTTGATTCATCTCCGCGGTGGGCAGCCCTGAAGGTGCCAGGGGAAAAACATGGCTTCGGGGCTGACACCTGGCCACAGAAGTGATGGGCGAGCTCATGAAACGTGAAAACCATCCTTCTGCCAGCTGGGAAAGTTGGAGACCATGGAAGAAGTCTTTTTCCATCCTGTCTTTGGCAGGTGTCTTCGTCACCTGGGCACCCTTGGGCGGTTGGCATCACCAGCAAGGACAGCAAAATAATGATAATGACAGGATTCCGGCAGTTACCCCATTTAAATCACGAGTCTCGAGCCAAACTTCCAAAACTTCAAAAGGATTTATTGGGAGTTAACATGTCCAGCACTGCCTGGGTGTAGCCGACTCTGAGACACATCATTCATTGTCACCCTTGGCCCTGGTTTTCCCCCCACCCCCTGGGTGTATCATAATTCATATTCTCCAATGAGACACATCCATAGCCAAGAGTCATCAATCATGCTCTCCTGTTAGAATTTTGCGCGGCAGAAACTTCAGTCGCCTAGTTACTATCTTTGAAAAACTATGGAATGCACTTTCGGTTTCCAAGCTGCTGCACTGTTCTTTCAAACCCCTTTACCCCCCTCCCTTTCTGTTGGCAACTCTAAAAAGACCATAGAAATGTTTTATGAGTTGACAGATAATTTACTTCTATTCAGGATCTGAGCTCAGGAATACTGTCAGCTTTGGAAGCCATATTGAGACCAGATGCTTCCACACTGCCACATTCAAGAAGAGATTGGACTCCCATTTGTCAGAAATGGTGTAGGGTCTCCCGCTTGGGCAGGGGGTGGTGGTGGACTAGATGACCCACAAGGTCCCTTCCAACTCTGATTATCTGTGATCTGTAATTCTTGAGGCTGGGAAAATGGGAGGGGGGAATTTCTTGGCGTGTATGTGGTTAGACATAGTAACATCCTTTTTCTAAGTCAAGGTCATGTTATCTCTGCACCTGAGTGAGGGGAAGTCTTAACTTGAGGCGGATGGTGATTGGGGCATGCGATGCAATGATGGGTGCAGATTTGTAGTTCTTTCTTATTGCAAGGAAGCCCGGAACTTTCCGATTTGGGATTCCCCAGATCCAATAACTATCCAATTAAAACAGAACTTTTGAGAAGATGTTCTGTCTTGGAGTTACTGATTGGAGTGGAGGCTTTCTGGAACGCTGACAGATACTGGATGGCATATGCTGTCCGTGCTGGTTTGAAAAGCTTGGCTGGGGAGGGGGAGAGTGGGGTGGGTGGCTTTGAAAGTGAGTAGGTTTCTTTCCCTCGTTTTCCACGGTCAAGAGCTACCGTGTCCAGCTGTAGTTCTTCGTCTCTCGGCAAATCGCCACGCCATTTAAAATGGGTTTCACTTCAGTGGTTGCCTGGTGTTGCTGAGAACCACGCAAAAGCCCTTGGGCCATATATGTGTGTGTGTGTGTGTGTGTGTGTGTGGCAGGTTTGCTGGACACGGTGGGTTGCTTTTCACAACACATTTTAATTTGGCTTCTGCAACAGCCCATTATCCAGAGGCACAAAATATGTGCACTGTTGTTGCTCCCAAACAATCCTACTGTGCCGGATTGAAGACAGACAAAGCTGAACCGTGTGTGTTTGTGTGTGTGCGTTGTGGGTGAGCCCTGCAAACCCATGTCAGGCGGTGATGGGTGCAGTGTGGTGCTTTTATCGAGCCCTGGCTTGGAGGGAAGTCACTGTCCAAACCATGACTCTGGGGTGGGGGGAAAATAGGGGTAGGAGGTCCTTGACTTAAGAGCCACCATTGAGAAATGACTGTCATGCCCTTGGCAGAGTCGGACTCTGAGGAAGAGGAGGAACAGCCGACAGGGAGTGGAGGTGTGGCTCCAGAGGCTGTGGTGGAGGCTGGGGAAGGACAGAGGCCGGCTGGGCAGTCAAAGGAAGAACCAGGCCCATCCCCTCTTCATCCTAGGACACGCAGGGAGGAAGGAACTGACAACTTGGCTTACGAGAGAGGAAGCGGCCATGATCCCCCTCACTGGTGGCAGCTGGGGAGACAAGTATATAAGAGGGATGATTACAACGCAGCGTTGCCAGAAGCAAAGCATGTTTTATTTTGGGCCGAAGTTAACTTGGTTGGCATCCTTCCAACAGACTATGCCTTGTTATCTCCTTGAGGTTGGTAAATACTTCTCCTGTTCCGTTGTGGAAATTCCTTCATTGTAGTTTGTTTTAGTTTTTTATTTCACCTCTTACCTGCTCATTAAGTTCAGACTGTATTGCTTCCTTTTGAAGACTATTTTTGAATATGTTTTATCTCCAACTGAGAATTATTGAACAGTGGGGCCAAGTTGGAGGCATTAAAGGACATTTAGTTAACGGTTTGGATTTTATTACATTTGTGTTACACTCCGGGTCATCACATGGACTGTCTGTTGCTAAGCAATGGGGTCGCATCCGATTTCATGATTTTTTTCTTTTTTTCTTTTAAACCGGATCGTTAACTGAATCATATGGTCGTTAAGCGAATCATACGGCCATTAAGCAAATCCAGCTTGCCTTCCCCCTCACCCCATTGACTTTGCTGGTCAGAAGCCAGCTGGGAAGGCTTCAAACACGGGATTGTGGTCTCACCAAGCAAAGTGCGGGGCCCCGAGTCAGTTTGCTTCTGTGTTGGTTAAGTGTATGGTGTGAATTGACTCCACTGCAGTTTGGAAGCTGCAGTTGAGGTCTCCCTGTTTTCTTGTGACTCTGGTTCCACAAACTCTGATCTCAGTGCGATGCACGGAAGCTGGCTGTTCTCGGGTACCAAAATGCTCTCTTGTGTTCCTGAGGCAAAGATATGATCTTGGTGCTCTCTGAACTTGGTTGTTTTTCCTGCAGACGTTTCTCAACCAAAGTACGCTGTTTCCCTGAAAATAAGACCTGACTAGAAAATAAGCCCTAGGATGATTTTTCAGGATGCTTGTAATATAAGTCCTACCCCCCAAAAAAATAAGCCCCCCGTTAAGATTGTCAGACAGCCAGACACATTTAGACCCGTATTTCCCCGAAAATAAGACCTAACTGGAAAATAAGCCCTAATGTGTCTTTTGGAGCAAAAATTAATATAAGACCCTGTCTTATTTTCAGGGAAACACGGTAGGTAACATCATCAGTGTTAGAAGGGAGTGGGTTTTGTGGATAGGAAGGAAGGAAGGAAGGAAGGAAGGAAGGAAGGAAGGAAGGAAGGAAGGAAGGAAGGTAGGTTGATTGATTGATTGATTGATTGTGAGGTTCTTGGTGTTCTCTGAACTTAGTTATTTTCTTGCAGACATTTCATGACCAAACTAGGTAACATCAATCAGGACCAGAAGGGGGTGAGGTTTGCAGAGTGGAGCAGGAGGAAAAGAAGGAGGAGAATTGTGAGGTTTTTAATGTTCTCTGAACTTGATTGTTTTCTTGCAGATATTTCATGACTCAACTGGGTAACATTATCAGTGCTAGGAGGAAGTGGGGTTTATAAACAGAGAGTAAATCACTACCCTTCATCTGAAAAGCACATTTAAAGAATTTAAACCCTGAGCTACAAACATTCCCTTCTGTTGGCAACTCATCCCTTCTTGCCAGATTTGATCCAGTAGGGAGAACATCGGCCTGTGGAGAAAAGAGGATGAGGTTGAAAGAAACAATTCTGCACCCGGGAAGATGTTTTCTTCCAGAGATTTTTATTATTGTTTCTATTTGGCTAAGACCGAGCAGGACCGATTGGGGGAGGAGAGCTCGCCGTTTCCCCGCGATAGTTCCCGCATCACCGCACCTGTTCGGCGTGCACCCGAGAAGATTGATGGCCTGTTGAATTGAGCAGGAGGGCTGAACTGATTCCTTATTTGTAGCCACTTGTCTGCCTTCCCGCCGGCTGCGGTCTCACGTACTCGGGCCATGCTGCGTGCCACTGGTAATTGAGCTAAAAAGGCATAAGCGAGCCAGACAGATTTTGACAGCTCCGCAGCGAACGGCTCGTCTGACATGGAGGAAGAGGAGGAGGAGGGTGGGGGCGGCACGGAAAACCGGGTTGCTAGTTCCCTCCGTACACAGGATAGTGGTGGGGAGAATGGATGGCTTTCTTTGCATATAAATTGACTAATTAAAACACAGCCTTGCGAGAAGACCAGATAAGAAAACTCAAAAAGAGGAGCTAATTGTCCTTTATGGTCAGGCTGCATTAACGGAACGTTGCAAGCCTGAAAGTACCAATCTCCCACCGTCTCTTTTGATCACCTGACTGTGATGACCCAGGGTGGGATACAAAACAAACACAGTCACAGAAAACAGGTGAAGCCCCTTTTATTTTATTGTGGCCTGCCGGTGGCTAAAGAACCTGGCAGCAGAGTTGGACAGTAGTGAGGAGATTGGGGAGGGACCTGGGCCAGTCCTGGAGGCTGAGGAAGGCTCGGACGAGGGCTCTGCGTCCGAGGCAGAGATGGGGCTAGGGCAGGGTGGCAGTCGTCAGCTGCCTTCAGGCTCAGATAGCAGTGAGGAGGAGGGGGAGCAGCTGGAGCCGGTTCCTAGCCTGAGCATGCGCAGAGCTGCCGAAAGAAAAGAGCAATGATGAACGAAGGGTCTACGTGGGAGTAAGACCACAGGTGGATGCTGAATGGCCCCTCCCATAGGGATTAAAAGAGGAGCAAAAAGGGGAGGGGGCTTTTGGCAGGAAACAATTCATGCGTTGCAGCAGTGTGAAGATCTGTCTATGCATCTCGAAGACTCCGTGCCAAGTCCTTCCTTGTCAGCACTGCGTTTGGAAATACTTACTCGGCAGCTCTCCCAGCTAGATAAGGTCCATGCTCCTAATTACACCCTTGAAAGACTGTTTGCCAGGCCTTTGGCTGAATGTGAATGCACGAAATTCACCTTCGTTGAATGAAAGGGGTTTTGCCGGGACAAAAAGTCTGCTTAGTGCTTTTTGGGGTAGCCTACATCAGAACAAATTGTCACTAAATGAAAGGTTGTAGGGCAAGGATTTAATTGAAGGATTTAATTGAAGACTGTGCCATGGGTGTAATTTAGACCTGGGATGAGGGTCCTATCAAGGAGGGGCAGAGAGCAAGGCCTGTGCTGCCCCCCCCCCAAATCTGTTTGGAAGGGGACTTTTCCTTCCTCCTTTCCAGCTTTTAACCATCTCCCCCTTCTCTTGATCCCTGCAGCTTCAGCAATGCATCGCCACTGCGCAGCGAGCGGCCGAAACCATCTTCCGCTTCTACCAAGATGCCGCATGCAGGAAGTACTCAAAATGGTGACTTCCCCCCCCCCATCACCAGCACAGTGGGACATTCCTAAGGAAGAAGGGCTGATGCAACTAATACCCTTCTAGCAGCGGACTCTACTTTCCACATGTATGCTGGCTGCTGTTAACCCAGGTCGGGGAAGCAGCTGGCAGGTGGGGCGCCAACAAGCTAGGAATGCTGGCTACCTAAACACCCGACGACCTTCAGCATCCAGGATTTGCAAGCTGCATGTTAAACATCCACCTCCCGCCTCCAGAAAATGTTTCCAGATCCAGTTTGATTCTTGCTCGGTTTTATCTACGTTTTTTTTCAATATGGGGACTCCTGGCTTAAAGGAAGAATTTATCCTGGTTTGCTTAAAGGAAGAATTTATCCCAGTCTGCTTAAAGGAAGAATTTATCCTGGTTTGTTTAAAGGAAGAATTTATCCTGGTCTGCTTAAAGGAAGAATTTATCCCTGTCTGCTTAAAGGAAGAATTTATCCTGGTTTGCTTAATGCCCGCCATATTTTTTTTTAAATCTCTTGCAAGTCAGTTATTAGTCTGGCTCGTGCATCACCTGAAGCTACCAATTTTGATCGCCTGGCTTGATGGCAGCCGGGGGGGTGGGGGGCGGGTTGGACTAGAAGACCTCCAAGGTCCCTTCCGTTATTCTATTATTCTATTCTGCTTGGTTGGAGAAGCAGCATGCTGGGCCAAGGTTCACCACCCTTGGAAAGAGTCACTCTCTGTGCAAAAAGTCATTTTACTCGAGACATAAAACTCCAAACCATTTTTAAAAAATAAATTTTGGAATGTTGAACAGATAACAGGACTTCAGGAATGACCTGTTCAATTGTTGTTTTTCCACCCCCATTTTTTCTTTTAAAAAAAAATTAAACTTTTCCTAATCGGTAGAGGGAGCCGTAGCACCAGCAGAAGAATTTCAGGGCTGCGACACCCTTAATGAAGAAAAAAACTGCCGTTGATTGAGGAGTCTGGACTTTGGCTGCCTCTGTTCAGAAACTAACATCACGAATAAAATAGCAAAGAGGAAATTCCCAGCTCAGCCCCCTTTTTTTTTTGCGGGGGGGCGGGAGCGAAATCTTGTTCTCGGTTCTCTTGCAAAGGTTTTTGTGGACCACTTGCAGATGGAGGGTGGGTGAGATCGAGCGATGGTTGTGGTGCACATTTTATACACGTCAGGGCCGCCATCTTGACTCTTTTGACTCCCTCACACACAAAAATATAAATAAATCTCTCCTGTTTTTGCTATTCTGTAAACTCCATATCCCGAAGCCACTGACTGCAAACTGTTGCCCTAAGCCAGAAGTCTCCAAACTTGGCAACTTTAAGACTTGTGGACTTGTGGAGTTGAAGTCCACAAGTCTTAAAAGTCGCCATGTTTGGAGACCTCTGCCCTAAGGCAATCTTTTTCAACCTTAGCAACGTGAAATTGGACGGACTTCAACTCCCAGGATTCCCCCCAACTGGCATTTGAAGGAATTCTGGGAGTATTTTATTCTATTCTATATTCTATGCTATTCTATATTCTATGCCCTTCTTAAAAGTTGCTCAAGTTGAAAAATACTGCAGCGGATGGTTGAAAAGCTGGACTTTTGAGAAGTAAGGAGAGCAGACTAGAGATTTGGGGGGGGGGCAGCTCTATGTTCAGTTTGATGCTAAATCATGCAAGCCGGGGAATTCTGCGAGTTGAAAGATGTTTGAGACTCTCCGAAAGAGCGCAGAGAAGAGCAAACCAAGATGATCAGGGGACTGGAGGCTAAAACGTATAAAGAACGGTTGCTGGAACTGGGTATGTCTGGTTGGATGAAAAGAAGGACCAGGGGAGACATGATAGCAGCCTTCCAATATCTGTGGGGGCTGTCACAAAGAAGAAGAGTGGGTCAGCCGATTTTCCAAAGCACCTGAAGGCAGGACAAGAAGCAATGGGTGGAAATTAAAACCAAGGGCGGAAGCAACCGAGATATAAGGAGAAATTTCCTGACGGAACAATTAACCAGTGGAATGATTTGCCTCCAGAAGTTGTGAATTCTCCAACACTGGAAGTTTTTAAGAAGAGTTTCAACAACCATTTGTCTGAAATGGTTTCCTGCCTAAGCAGGGGGTTGGACTATAAGACCTCCAAGGTCCCTTCCAACTCTGTTTATTCTATTCCTATTCTATTTTCTAAATTCTATTCTTTTCTATTTTCTATTCTACTCTATTCTATATCCTATTTTCTATATTTTATATTCTACTCTATTCTATTTTCTATTCTATTTTCTATTCTCTATTCTCTATTCTCTATTTTATATTTCTATTCTCTATTTTTCTATTCTACACTATTCTATTTTCTATTCTAATTTCTACTCTATATTTTTTATTCTATATTTTCTATACTACTCTTCTAGTATATTCTATATACTATTCTATTTTCTATTCTACTCTATATTCTATTTTCTATTCTATATTTTCTATTCTCTATTTTCTATTCTATTTTATTTTTTCTATTCTATTTTCTATTCTATTCTATATTCTATTCTCTATATTTTTATTCTATATTTTCTACTCTATATTCTATTTTCTATCCTACTCTATATTTTTTATTCTATATTTTATATTCTACTCTATTCTATTTTATATTCTATATTTTATAGTCTATTCTCTATTCTATTTTATTTTTTCTATTCTATTTTCTATTCTATTCTATATTCTATTTTCTATTCTCTATATTTTTTATTCTATATTTTCTATTCTACTCTATTCTATTTTCTATTCTATATTTTATATTCTACTCTATTTTCTATTCTATTTTATTTTTTCTATTCTATTTTCTATTCTATTCTATATTCTATTTTCTATTCTCTATATTTTTATTCTATATTTTCTATCCTACTCTATATTTTTTATTCTATATTTTCTATTCTATTTTCTATTCTATTTTCTATTCTTTTCTATTTTCTATTCTACTCTATTCTATATGCTATGCTATGCTATTCAAGTGGCTGAGGTTGGAAAATGTTGCCTTAAGCTGTGAGCGGAACATAATTGTGGGCTGTTGTGCATGAATTCAGACACTGATTGTGTTTATCCTTCGGGGTTTATTTAAGGATCTATCAGCAACCGGTTCCCACGAGAGCTTTCTTCATTTTTACCTTGTTTTTTCTCTGGCTGACCACGTTATGCAAATCCAGCTTGTTTGGTTGCTGCAGAGTTCTGTGCAACGTCCAAACCCTGAAATTAGGATAATTCAGTACAAGGGAATCCTTGATTTATGACGGCAATCAAGCCCCCAATTTTCTGTTCCTTAAGCGCGACACTTCTCAAGTGAGCTTTTTGCCACGTTTTACGACCTTTTCTCGCCATGGTTGTGAAGGGAATCTGGCTTCCCTCTTGAATTTGCTTGTCAGCCGGTCATAAAAAGGGGATTCATAGGGACCTCCGGGACGTTGCAACCGTCATAAATACGAGTCGGTTGCCCCTTTGGATCCCCTGACGTGGTCGTAAGTGTGAAAAACGGCCACAAGTCCCTTTTGTTTTCCAGTGTTGTGGTAACTTTGGACAGCCGCTTAAATGAAATGTTTGTAAGTCGAAGACAACCCGGAGGTCCAAATGAAACCGATAAATGCGACCCTTGTCGGTTGCCGAGTCTGGAACCGGCTCGATCCGCCGTTGCAATTCACCGAAAGGAGATTTCTGTTCCAAATTTTCCTCCTCCTTCCGGAAGCCTCACCACCTCCTGTTGTCCCCTGAATGACAAACCTCGAGTTGTGATGGAGTGTCTGGAATCTCTGTACCGTATCTGGCTCATTATTATTCTCTGGAACTTTCCAGCTTGCTTTTTTGTTTTTTTTGTTTTTAATTTGGCATTTTGGGCAAGCGTGGGGCGGGTGCCAACCAGCAATCTTGCTTGGCAAGCATGGCTTGGCACACGGCAATGGCCTGGAGGGGGGGTGGGGCGTGGAGGGGGCGGCCTAGGAAAGCAATTGCGATTTCCCAAAAGGACTACCTCCCCCACCACCACCACCGGTGACTCCGTCCCCCCAAGAATTAAATCCGGTATTTTAACCGTGTCATTGTTGCTACGGTTTGGCGAAGAGGTGACATGCCTCCTTCCTG
This sequence comes from Naja naja, assembly GCA_009733165.1. Lineage (NCBI taxonomy): Eukaryota > Metazoa > Chordata > Lepidosauria > Squamata > Elapidae > Naja > Naja naja. Next base: position 26,141,802 of record CM019160.1, on the reverse strand, counting down.
AATTCCAGGGCTGCGGATTTTAGAAAAAGAGGATGAGCCACTGTTTCCCTCCTTCCAGGAAAGGGGCCATGTTTTCTTGATAACTAGCTGAATTGCAGCATCTTAGCTTTTAATTCAGAGGTCTCCAAGCTTGGCAACTTTTAAGACTTGTGGACTTCGGCTCCCAGAATTCCTCAGCCTGCATAGCTTAAAAGATGCTGGCTGAGGAATTCTGGGGACTTGAAGTCCATGCATCTTAAACATGCTGGCTGGGGAAATCTGGGAGTTGGAGTCCATGCATCTTTGGCTGGGGAATTCTGGGAGTTGGTCCAGCCATCTTAAAACATGCTGGTTGGGGAATTCTGGGAGCTGAAGTCCATGCATCGTAAGACATGCTGGCTGGGGAATTCTGGGAATTAATATAGCTGTCTTAAAACATGCTGGCTGAGGAATTCTGGGGACTTGAAGTCCATGCATCTTAAACATGCTGGCTGGGGAATTCTGGGAGTTGGTGTCCATGCATCTTTGGCTGGGGAATTCTGGGAGTTGGTCCAGCCATCTTAAAACATGATGGTTGGGGAATTCTGGGAGTTGAAGTCCATGCATCGTAAGACATGCTGGCTGGGGAATTCTGGGAGTTGAAGTCCACAAGTCTTAAAGTTGCCAAGTTTGGGGACCCCTGTTTTAATTATTCGCTCCCCCCTTACCACATCCCACCCTCCCACAATGAAGTGGCAAGAGACATCCATGGACGGGTAGAAAGATTGAACCCTCTGCATTCCTTCTAAGAGCCATTTGGGGATGTCCTTGCCCAAAGCCAAGCCTCGTCGACCTTAAAAGAGAAACCTAGGCTGATTGGCCTTTGATTTCCCCCCAAAAAAAACAGCTAGTCCTCAATTTATGACCATGAGGGAGCCCCAACATTTCTGTCGTTAAAGCGAGACATTCATTCAGAGGGGTTTGCCCCCTTTCTCACCCCTGGTCGTTAAGCGAATCGCTCCTGTTAAATTAGCCACATGGGAATCCGTGAATGCCCTGATGATGTTGCTCGTCAGAAGGTCATGAAAGGGGAACCACAGCAACGGTCGTAAGTGCAAACCGGTTGCCGAGCATCTGAATTTTGCTTCCCATGTCCGTGGGGATGCAGCAACGGTCATATGAAAAATGGTCATCGGTCCTTTTTTTTTTCAGCGCCCTAGTAACTTCAAACGGTCCCTAAGTGAATGGTTGTAAGTTGAGGAGTACCTGCAGCAGCCGGGGCAAGCGATGATGGCTTGTTAAGGATGTGACACCCCCTCCCCCGCCAGCAAACTTCAAACCCAGAGGAAAGTCTTGCTCAAAATGACTTGCCTCCAGAAGTGGTAAAATCCTCCCAATACGGGAAGGTTTTTAAGAAGAGATTGGGTAACCATCTGTCTGAAATAGAACAGAGTAGAGTAGAATAGAATAGAAAATAGAATAATGTAGAATAGAATAGAGAATAGAATAGAATAATGTAGAATAGAATAGAGAATAGAATAGAATAAAGAATAGAGAATAGAATAGAATAGAAAAATGTAGAATGGAATAGAATAATGTAGAGTAGAGTAGAATAGAATAATATAGAATACAATACTGTAGAATAGAGTAGATTAGAATAATGTAGAATAGAATAATGTAGAATAGAATAGAGAGTAAAATAGAATAATATAGAATAGAATACTGTAGAATAGAGTAGATTAGAATAATGTAGAATAGAATTGAGAGTAGAACAGAATAATATAGAATAGAATACTGTAGAATAGAATAGAATAATGTAGAATAGAATAGAGAGTAGAATAGAATAATATAGAATAAAATACTGTAGAATAGAGTAGATTAGAATAATGTAGGATAGAATAGAGAGTAGAATAGAATAATATAGAATACTGTAGAATAGAGTAGAATAGAATAGAAATAGGACAGAATAAAATAGAATAATGTGGAATGGAATAGAATAGAGTAACAAGAGTTGGAAGGGACCTTGTAGGTCATCTAGTCCAACCCGCTTGCCCAAGCAGGAGACCCTACACCATTTCTGACAGATGACAGTCCAGTCTCTTCTTGAAAGCTAAATTCATTAGGGTTTCCTGCCTGAGCAGGGGGTTGGACTAGAGGACCTCCAAGGGTCCCTTCCAACTCTTGTTATTCTATTCCAAAAGGGAGAATTTGGCTGTCGTGCGACACGCTTGCATTAAAGCATTGAGTACCGCTTGCCAGCGTGTCGGATTGCAGCTTCTGGTTAAGCATATCATTTCTCATTTGCCTTAATACTGACAGCTCCTCACCCCCAGGGCAGACTTTCAAGAGCTCACTGGCAAGCTTGTTTATCTCTCTTTCCCCATCATTCCCCCCATCCCCCCCACCCCCCCACCTCTGTTTGCTTTTCAGAGTCCTGAACGTCTCGTCACCTTCATAGCTGGCCAGGGAAGAGAGCCATCCTTTGCTTTAATTAATGAGTCTCATGGCATGGATGAAATTAGACCTGTTTTTCTCTGCTGAAGCCAGCTTGCCCTCGTTGCAAAGTTTCTTTCACAAGGACAAGAGTTGTGTTTCTCAACCTTGGAACTTTTTGAGAGAGGGTGGGCTTCAACTCCCAGAATCCCCCAGTCTGCATGCTTTATGATGCGTGGACTTCAACTCCCAGAATTCCCCAACCAGATGTGTTAATATCGGTGGACTGCGACTATAACTCCCAGAATCCCCCAGCCAGCCATGCTTTCAGATGCATGGGCTTCAACTCCCAGAATTCCCCAGCCAGCATGCATGGGCTTCAACTCCCAGAATTCCTCAGCCAGCATGCATGGACTTCAACTCCCAGAATTCCCCACCCAGCATGCATGGACTTCAACTCTCAGAATTCCCCAGACAGCATGCATGGACTTCAACTCCCAGAATTCCTCAGCCAGCATGTATGGACTTCAACTCCCAGAATTCCCCACCCAGCATGCATGGACTTCAACTCCCAGAATTCCCCACCCAGCATGCATGGACTTCAACTCCCAGAATCCCCCAGCCAGCCATGCTTTCAGATGCATGGGCTTCAACTCCCAGAATTCCCCAGCCAGCATGCATGGGCTTCAACTCCCAGAATTCCTCAGCCAGCATGCATGGACTTCAACTCCCAGAATTCCCCACCCAGCATGCATGGACTTCAACTCCCAGAATTCCCCACCCAGCATGCATGGGCTTCAACTCCCAGAATTCCCCACCCAGCATGCATGGACTTCAACTCCCAGAATTCCCCACCCAGCATGCATGGGCTTCAACTCCCAGAATTCCCCACCCAGCATGCATGGACTTCAACTCCCAGAATTCCCCCAACAAGCATGTTTTACGATGGCTGGGCCAGCTCCCAGATTTCCCCAAACAGATATTTTAATATTGGTGGACTATGACTGCAACTCCCAGAATTCCCAGCCAGCATGTTTTAAGATCGGTGGACTGCGACTGCAACTCCCAGAATTCCCCAGCCAGCATGTTTTAACGATGGCTGGGCCAGCTCCCAGATTTCCCCAAACAGATAGTTTAATATTGGTGGACTATGACTGCAACTCCCAGAATTCCCCGGCCAGCATGTTTTATGATGGCTGGACCAACTCCCAGAATTTCCCAGCCAGCATGTGTTAAGATGCATGGACTTCAACTCCCAGAATTCCCCAGCCAGCATGTTTTATGATGGCTGGGCCAGCTCCCAGATTTCCCCAGATATTTTAATATCAGTGGACTATGACTGCAACTCCCAGAATTCCCCAGCCAGCCATGCTGGCTGGGGAATTCTGGGAGTTGAAGTCCACCAGTCTTAAAGTGGCCACGGTTGGAGACCCCTGCTTTAAGACGCTCAGACTTCAACCCCTGGAATTAAAGGCAGCTCACCCCTCCGAAGGTGACCTCTTTCTTTCCCCAAAGAAGGTGACCTCTTTCTTTCTGTCCTTATCCTCTTGTCTCCATCTGAGCCGTGACGGAAACAATCGTTCGTCCTAGAGAAAACTGTTTGGGGACCCTGCATAAATATGTCATAAAGCATCCTTAATAATTCATGGCCGCTTTGGAGAAAAGCGAAAGAACAAGGAACAGAACGGAGGGAGGGAGGGAGGGAGAAAGGGGGATAGATTTTGGCTCTGCCCTAGGTAGCTTCACCACGTCCAGCTGGCCCAGCATGGAATAAGCTTCCCCCCGACCTACTTACAGGGGGTCCTCGATTTACGATCAGAATTGAAGCCCCAAATTTACTGTTTCTAAGCGAGACGCTTGTTAAGTGAGTTTCCGTCGCGTTCTACAGCCCCTCTGGCCAAAGTTGGGAAGCAGCAAATTTGGCGGTTGTTCAGCCAAGTGACACGGTCGTTAAGAGAATCTGGCTTCCCCCTTGATTTGGCTGGTTGAGGGATCACGCGACGCAGGGACGCTGCGACCGTCAGAAATAACGAGACCTTTGCCAAGCGTCTGAATTTGGGTCACACGAAATGGCCATAACCGTGGAAAACGGTCATCAGTCATGATCGTTTTGCAGCATCCCAGGGTCCCCTTTGGTGAACCTCTGACAAGCAGGGTCAACGGGGAGGCCAGATTCACTTAACAACTGGGTTACTAACTTCAACAATTGCAATGATTCGCTTAACGACTTTGGCAAGGAAGGCCATAAAATGGGGCAAAACTCACTTAGCAATAGCCCTTAGACTTATATACCACTTCACAGGGCTTTTACAGTCCTCTCTAAGCAATTTACACAGTCAGCCTCTTGCCTGCAACAGTCTGGGTCCTCGTTTTACCGACCTTGGAAGGACAGAAGGCTGAATCCAACCTTGAGCTAGTCAGGATCGAACTGCTGGCAATGAGCAGAGTCAGCCTGCAATACTGCATTCTAACCACAAGGAAGGAAGGAAGGAAGGAAGGAAGGAAGGAAGGAAGGAAGGAAGGAAGGAAGGAAGGAAGGAAGGAGCGAGGGAGGGAGGGAGGAAAGAAGGAAGGGAAGGAAGGAAGGAAGGAGAGGGAGGGAGGGAGGGAGGGAGGAAGGAAGGAAGGAAGGAAGGAAGGAAGGAAGGAAGGAAGGAAGGAAGGAAAGACAGCAATAGCACTTAGACTTATATACCACTTCACAGTGCTTTACAGCGGTTTTACAGAGCCAGCCTCTGGCCCCCAACAATCTGGGTCCTCATTTTACTGACCTCGGAAGGACGGAAGGCTGAGTCCAACCTCGAGGCCGGTGAGATTCGAACTGCCAAATTGCAGGCAGCCAGCAGTCAGCAGAAATAGCCTGCAGTACGGCACTCTAACCACTGCGCCACCACATCACTTAACAAGGGTTCGCTTAACCACAGAAAACTGGGCTCAGTTGTGGCCGTAAGTCGAAGACTAGCTGTATTCATGAAGTAGTCCCCAAAGGTTGACCTCAACAGAAGCTTCCTTTCAGGGCTGGGAGACCCCAGTATTCAATCCGCTCTTGCTTTGCGGGTCCCAAACTTTGTGCTTTTCTTTCTTTTCTTCAAGAGGCACCTGGACTTTCTGGTTTTTTCTTTGAAGACATTTCTCTTCTCACCAGAGGAGCTTCTTTGGCTCTGACTGACTGGTGAAGAATCTACCCAGAACTGAAGAATGTCGGCCTCCATAATGCTTTTGATGATGCTTGCTTGCTGTCAGCTGCCATAGAAACGGGGAGGGGGGGGAAGTTTGGCATTTGGGAGGGGAGATTTGCTGGAGAATGGAGATGACTTCTGTGTGAACCAAGCTGGGAGGGGGGGGAGGAATTCTTTCGTTGCTGTCACTTCAGACTCGGTAAAAAATTCTCTTCTCCATCAACATGGAGTCGGGGGTTTTCGGTTGTGTCCTGCCGGTAGCTGAAGGAGCTGGCAGCAGAGTCGGACAATAGTGAGGAGGTTGGGGAGGAACCTGAGCCAGCCTTGGAGGCTGAGGAACGAGGGCTCTGCATCGGAGGCAGAGATGGGGCCAGGGCAGGCTGGCAGTCAGCAGCTGCCTTCGGGCTCGGACAGCAGTGAGGCAGGGGAGTTTCTGGCACTGCTACCAGAAGACAAGAACAATTGAGAAAAGCAGGATTGATTCAGGAGTAAGGCCACACCTCGGAGATGATTGCCCCTCCCATAGGACATAAAAGAGAAGCGAACGGGATGAGAGCCTTTGCAGGAAGCAACTAATTCGTCTGGTCAGTTCAAGCTTTGAAAAGTTCTGTTCGCCTCTGTGTCAAGTTCGGCCTTGCCCTGCACTTGGCAATTCATTCTCTGGCTGCATTCCAAGTACGATGAGGTGGGTGTTTATAAACATTCCCCTGAAAGACTGTTTGGGAGGCTCTGCGGGCTGTGAAGGACCGTGATTCGCAGCCGTGGAAATAAAAAGAGGTTTTGCCGGGACTAAGATTGTGTTTTATGCTTTCGAAGGCAGCCTAAGTCAGAACATTTTCTTGCTCGGGTTTTGAATGGAGGCACATCCTGACCTTAAGCCAGATCTGAGGCAACAGGGATGAAAATTCTTGGCTCAGAAGCGAAACGTCTTCGAAGAAAAATCCAAGGAAGTCCAGTTTTGCCTCTTGAGAAAGCACCTTTGGGACAGCCATGACCTGGGGGACTGAGAATCCAGACATGTTGCTTTGTGGGTGTTGCTCACCACAACAAGGACACTGAACTGGGGAGCGGGAGTATAGGGCCTTGACCCTTTATTGAGCAGCCCTGATGATCAGACCATTGCAGGCATGGTGGATTGAGTAACTCTGTAGAAAAGGAGGCATGACCGAGGGGCAGAGATAATTGGGGGGCTTCGAAAGGGGTCTGGGCAAGCAAAGCAAACATCTCGAAGCGGATGCCCTCCTCCAGATCAGTGCTCAACCTGCTTCCTCAAAGTCCCTTGAGTTTCTCCTTGGCTGGACAGTCCCTTCTCAAAGCTCCAAGGACTGGTTGATGCCTCTCAACTAGAGAGATCCCAGAAGGTTAAACCTCAGCTCAAGGCCACTCTTTTCCAAGTTTCTGCTAGCTTCCTTGGTCCATTTTTCAGCTTCTTGCAAGTGAACCTGCCACCGTTGTCCTCCGGGGTCCATGAAATTGTCCGTCTCAACTCAACCCCGTTGGGTTGGTTTCCATCTTCACAAGACCAGGGTATGGGAATAGGTCTTCATGTGGTAATGTCTGCCTTCAGTCACCCCGCTCCCTTGCCTACTCCATGGGGAGGCGAGGAACAGGGTGATGAGTGGCTCGTTGGGGGGGGGAGGAGGAGAAAGTCTAGGTGGGGGCCTTGTTGGAGAGGTAGGCGATGAGGGCCACCACGGCGCCGATGTAGGTGCAAATGCCAAGGATGATGGACAAGACCGCCAGGGCAAATGTTTGACGGGAGGCGGTCCACGCTCTGGGATAATCGCCCATGGCTGAAGCTTTGTTGGTCTGCAAGAAGGAAGGGGAGAGAAAGAAGAACATCAAGTTAGTGTCCAGAAGTTGAGTTCTCCAACAGAAGAGTTCAGTCGAGAAGTTGAGTTCTCCAACAGAAGAGTTGAGTCCAGAAGTTGAGTTCTCCAATAGAAGAGATTATCTGGATTTGTCTTTGTGGGTCAGAATATTTGTCGCTCAGGGTTGAACTGAGGGGGTCCTTGGTGCTCTGTGAGCCTGGTGGTTTTCTTGCAGACATTTCGTGACCCAACTAGGTAACCTCATCAGTGCTAGAAGGGAATGAGGGCTGCTCTCTGTTGATAAACCCCGCTGCCTTCTAGCACTGATGAGGTTACCTAGTTGGGTCTTGAAATGTCTGAAAGATAACCAAGCTGAAAAAACACCGAGGACGTCTCTGTCCGCCTCCTGCTTCTCCTTTTGCTCCACTTCCTTCTAGGACTGATGTTGATACCTAGTTTGGTAATAAAATGTCTGCAAGAAAACTACCAAACTCAGAGGGCATCAAGGACCCTCCCCTTCTCCTCCTCCTCCCCACGAACACCACTCCCTTCTAGCACTGATGATGTTACCTAGTTTGGTACTGAAACATCTGCAAGAAAAACACCAAGCTCAGAGGGCATTATAAGGACCTCACAATTCGAACCCCCATTTTCCATCTCCCCCTTGGCAGTTGGGTCTAGTGGTGAAGGCACCACACTAAAAACCAGGAAACCGTGAGTTCTAGTCCTGCTTTTAGCCATGAAAGCCAGCTGGGTGATCTTGAGCCAATCCCTCTCTCTCTCTCCCTCTCAGCCCAATCCCACCTCACAGGGGTGTTGTTCTGGGGGAAAGAGGAGGAGGAAGGTGTGTCAGATACATTTGACGCCTTGAGTTATTTGCAAAAAAAAGAAAGAAAGAAAGAAAGATGGGATCCAAATAAATGAATAAATGAATAAAATATTTCTGCTGGACCTTTGTGGAGATACGTGGCCTCCAGGTTTAGTTTTGATTAGAAGGACCAATCTGTTCTCACGTAGGCTTTCCCCCCAAAAAGCACTAAGCAGACTTTTTGTCCCGGCAAAACCCCTTTTATTCAACGAAGGTGAATTTCGTGCATTCACCTTCAGCCAAAGGCCTGGCCAACAGTCTTTCAAGGGTGGAATGAGGAGCACGGATCTTAACTAGCTGGGAAGGCTGCCAAGTAAATATTTCCAAATGCAGTGCTGACAAGGAAGGACTCGGCACAGAGTCTCTGAGATGCACAGACAGATCTTCACGCTGCTGCAACGAACGAATGAATTGTTTCTTGCAAAAGCCCCTTCCCCTTTTTGCTCCTCTCTTAATCCCTACGGGAGGGGCCATTCACCCATCCATCTGCGGCTTTATTCCCGAGTCGACCCTTGTTCCTTAACTATTCCCTTCTTCTGGCAGTTCTGCGCATGCGCACACTGGGAACAGGCTCCAGCTGTTCTTCTGCCTCACTGATGTCCCACTCCGAAGGCAGCTGATAACTGTCAGACGGCTCTGGCTCCCATCTCTGCCTCTGATGCAGAGCCCTCGTCAGGGATTCCAGGACTGGCCCATTCCTCCCCAACCTCCTCACTGTCCGACTCTGCAGCCAGCTCCGCTGGCCGCCGGCGGGCCACAACACAATCTTCCCCCATTTGGCCCCAGCCTGGCTGTCCTGCCCACCTCTCAAAGCTCCTCTATCCTCAACTCTCTCTTCCTTCCCGGTCCTTAACACTCACCTTCTGCGACAGGTAGAAGGCAGCGATGCCTAGTGGCCAGAAGCAGCACAGCATGGAGAAAACCGCCAGGCCCAGATAATCCTGAGGCTGCAACATGGAGAAGCTGTTTTCGCTCTCTGTGTCACTGTCGCTCGAGGAGTCGTTCTGGAGACGGGCGGGGAGAAGGGATTTTCCGTGAGGACCCACCAATGCAACGATGACATTGTGCAAATGCTGCATGCCTCGTGCATGCAATGATGTCATAGCAGCTGGGGCGGGTGATGTCATCAGCCCCCAAGTCATCCTTCGGGATGCGCGGCGAAGGATGCGGTTAAGGACGCGGTTGGGTGCCTCACTCGTTTTAAAGAAACAGTTTTATTTCTAAAGGGAATTGGGGAGCGTTATTTGGAACAGGTCCCAGGAAAAGGGGGCTGCCCCAAAGAAGAGGAAGGGGTGAAGCTATCATCCAAAGCCCCCGAAGGTTGGACAGGAAGCAGCAGATGGAAACGAATCAAACAGAGAAGCAACCTGGAACTAAGGAGAAATTTCCTCACAGAATAATAGAATAGAATAGAATAGAATAGAATAGAATAGAATAGAATAGAATAGAGCAGAGCAGAGCAGAGCAGAGCAGAACAGAACAGAATAGAACAGAATAGAAAATAGAACAGAAATAGATTAGAAAATAGAACATAATAGAATAATAATAGAACAGAATAATAATAGAATATAAGAATAGAATAGAACAGAATAGAAAATAGAACAGACCAGAATAATAATAGAATAGAGTAATAACAGAGTAATAGAATAGAGTAGAAAATAGAATAGAAAACAGAATAGAACAGAATAGAAAATAGAACAGACTAGAATAATAATAGAATAGAGTAATAATAGAGTAATAGAATAGAATAGAAAATAGAATAGAATAATAATAGAATAGAGTAATAACAGAGTAATAGAATAGAATAGAAAATAGAATAGAAAACAGAATAGAACAGAATAGAAAATAGAATAGAATAATAATAGAATAGAGTAATAACAGAGTAATAGAATAGAATAGAACAGAAAATAGAATAGAATAATAATAGAATAGAATAATAATAGAATAATAATAGAATATAAGAATGGAATGGAATAGAATGAAGAATAGAATAGAATAGAAATAGAAATAGAAATAGAATAATAGAAATAGAAATAGAAATAGAATAGAATAGAATAGAATAGAATAGAATAGAATAGAATAGGACCTGGATGGGACCTTCGAGGTCTTCTAGTCCAACCCCCTACTCAGCCAGGAAACCCTATATCATTGCAGACAAATGGTTGTCCAACCTCTTCTTAAAAACTTCCAGTGTTGGAGAATTCACAACTCCTGGAGGCAGGTGGTTCATTAATCAATTAATCAATGGAACAACTTGCCCCCAGAAGTTGTGGGTTTTTTCACTCAACCACATAAATTTTGGGCTCAACTGCAGTCGTACGTTGAGGACTACCTCTATTAGTTTAAAATAATTTTTTTAAATGACTGGGGGAAAAAAAAGAAAAGAAACATTACTGCAATACTACTGTGAACCAAAGCCCCATTCCCCCTCTCCTCCCCTTCTTGCCTGCCCCCCTTGGAGAGGGAGAGGGTTCAATGCCTCAGTTTCCCTGTTGCACAAAGAATTTTAAAAGGGCACAAAATCCACTTAAGCCACCACCCTCCCTCCGAACTGAAAGCCAGATAAATTAGAAAAGCCAAGCCAAAATACTTTTCACGAGTGCCACTCCATCGAACCGAAGTAGGTCAGCCTCATGAAATATCGCCGAGATAACAAAGCCAGGAGCCGGCTGAATAAATGGCTTTTCATCAGAGCAATTCAGCATTAATTAAAAAAAAAAAAATTAGAGACATCCCACTGAGACATCCGTCATTTTACACAGGAAGAGGTTTGCTCAGAAAATCTCTCTGAAAACCTGTCAGATGACTGTATGCACAAAAATGGTAGGACACTTCGATTCCTGCTGTAGGAGAAGGGTTGCAAAAGTTGATGAAGTTGGCTGAAATGGCAAAATTGACTATGGCCATGGGGAGTTGATTATGGAGAGTTGGCCATGGGGAATTGGCCATGGAGAGTTGGCCATGGGGAGTTGGCCATGGGGAGTTGACCGTGGGGAGTTGGCCATGAGGAGTTGGCCATGAGGAGTTGACCGTGGGGAGTTGGCCATGAGGAGTTGGCCATGGAGAGTTGGCCATGAGGAGTTGACCGTGGGGAGTTGGCCATGAGGAGTTGACCGTGGGGAGTTGGCCATGAGGAGTTGGCCATGGGGAGTTGGTCATGGGGAGTTGGCCAAGGGGAGTCGGCCATCAAAAGTTGACCATGGAGAGTTGGCCATGAGGAGTTGGCCATGAGGAGTTGACCGTGGGGAGTTGGCCATGGGGAGTTGGCCATGAGGAGTTGGCCATGGAGAGTTGGCCATGAGGAGTTGGCCATGGAGAGTTGGCCATGAGGAGTTGGCCATGAGGAGTTGACCGTGGGGAGTTGGCCATGAGGAGTTGGCCATGGGGAGTTGGCCAAGGGGAGTCGGCCATCAAGAGTTGACCATGGAGAGTTGGCGGGGAGTTGGCCATGCCGAATTGTCATAGGCCCGTCTCCCTCCTTGCTCTCCCCTAACGGACCCTCCAACCCAGCCCAGCTCCTACCTCCACCTCGGGCAGCTCCATGTCCCCCACCTCGTAGCAGACCGTGTGAATATCCGTCTCGAGGGCGATCTTGCGTGGCAGCTCGCCCGCCGCTTTGCCCTCTCCGAAGGCAGTTTCGATATAATCTTTCTTCCTCCAGTTTTGGGGGTTGCTGCATTTCCACAGCTCTGGGTAGAGCTTCGATTCGGGAAGGTTGGAGGAGGGGACGGGGGTCCTGGACAGGCTGCGGGGATTCAGGAGCTGGTTGGGAAGAAGACCGGTGCCGGGGGAGAGCCAGGAGAGATTGGACGGCACGTGGTGGGACAGCAATCCAGGCTGGGGGCTTGCCCAGCTGAGCATCCCTCCCGGGAGGAGAGTTTTACCAGGGGGGTTTCCCAGGAGCGGATGTTGAAGTTCGTGGATATTCTCCATTGTGTGGGGGAAATTCTGGGTGCTTCTTGCTTTAAGTGGTCCTCGCCCTTCGGTTACCTGGAAAAGCAATTTGAAACAGACATCCGTTGCAAAGGGCCAACCTTTCCTAACCTGGAGCCCACTGGAAGCACCGGGACTACATCTCCCAGAATTCCTAGGCGGTACAGCTATAACTGACTTATTTCACTTATGTGAGAGAGCCAGTTTGATGTAATGATTTAGGTGCTGGCCAAGAAACCAGGAGACAGCGAGTTCCAGCCCAGCGTTAGGCATGAAAGCCAGCTGGGTGACTTTGGGCTAATCACCAGGAGACAGGGAGTTCTAGTTTCATCTTGAGCATGAAAAATGGATGGGTGATTTTGAGCCAATCGCCAGGAGACGATGCGTCCCAGCCCCACCTTAGCCATAAAAACCAGCTGGGTGACTTTGGACTAGTCCCTTGTCTTTGTGGGGAAAATAGGAGGAAAGGTTACTAGGTATATTCAACCCCTTGAATTATTTAGAAAGTAATAAAGGTGGGATGAAAAAAAAATCAAATCGATTCATATGACAGAAATATGCTGTGAGTCGTAGCCAGCAGGGAGTTCTGGGAATCATAGGGTTTTTTTTTTTAAGAGGGCGGAAGACCAATTTCCGAGATCCACCCAACCAAACGAAGGCAGCCAAGTGGTTTTATTTTTTGCAACGTTTCCAAAGGCCACCGTGCTCCATTTGCAACCCGTAACCATAAATAAACAACACCAAATCCCCATTTCTATTTTCTATTTTGCTATTTCAGAGGCAAACTGAGCTTCTGCCAAGGCGAAAGGGGATCTAATCTCCATAAGAAAGAATTCTTTTCTCTCTTTCTCTCTCTCTCGCTTCTGCTTTGCAACCGATACACTCATTTTTTTTAACCCTCCCAGCGGAGAGGAGATGATTCACTTCCCATTAAAGAAGTCACGACCCATCAGATCTCCCCTCTCGGTTGGTCTTGTGAATCCTGAAAACCCTGCCGGGAGATCCAGCACCCCGACTGGCTCTCCTGAGAAAGGCGATCCAGGATGGAGACCCTTGGAAAAGCGGCTCGAAGATGTTGTGCAAATGAGGCCGCGGCAGTGACTGCAAATGAGTTTGCGTGTGCGTGTGTGTGTCATAAGACTCTTACTTGCAACCAAGAAAGGCCCAGAAAATCTCTCTTGCTTTTCTGCACCCAAAACATGGACAGGAATTGCTGCTGTTTCCTCCCCTCCCCCGCCCGCCCCTCTCTTTCCACCCACTTCCAGCTCTTCTTCTTCTTCCCGGCAAGGAAAATGCAGCTTTGCTGATAAAAGAATTGGTGGGAAAACAAAGAAGATTTTTGAAGGTCCTGCCGGCAAAAATAAAACCACTCCCTTCCCCAATATCTAGTGCAAGGGTTGGGCTTCAGCCGGTTCGCCCTGGTTCGGACGAACCGGATGTTAATTTACATCCGGTTCAGTGAACTGGTAGTTCCGATGACCGGATGGCCCCACTCCACCCTGCCCCTTCCAGGAGTCCCCATGTGGCCCATTTTGGATCCTAAGTAAGTGAAGGGAGCACGTGGAGCCCAGGGAGGTGGGAAATGGGCCCCCAGAGGCCCATGGAGGGCAAAAATGGGCCTATTTTGGAGAGCCTCTGGAGACTGGGGAGGTTGAAAACGGGCCCTCCACAGCCCGTTTTTGCTCCCAGGATGGTTCAGGAGGTCAAATAAGCCATGCCCAGCATGGCCATGCCCACCCAGAAGAGAACCGGGCAGAGAAACGGCGGTTAAATTATTTGAAGCCCACCACTGATCTAGTGGGTTCAACTGGTGAATGCTGATATTGAGGATTGAATGGGCAGGGATATAAAATCTCCTCATTCTCACCTTGCACAATTTATTTTATATGAGCCTGGGTAGGTGGAGGGATGAAGAAGGATGAAGAGGAAGAGGAAGGAGGAGGAGGATGAAGAGGAAGAGGAAGAGGAAGGAAGAGGAGGAGGAAGGAGGAAGAGGAGGAGGGAGAATGGAAGGAGAAGAAAGAGGATGAAGAGGAAGAGGAAGGAGGGGGAGAACAAGAAGAACAGGAGGAAGAGGAGGAGGAAGGAGGAGGAAGGAGGAGGAGAAGGAGGGGGAGAGAGAGGGAGAGGAAGGAGGAGGATGAAGAGGAAGAAGAAGGAGGAAGAGGATGGAGAGGAAGAGGAAGAGGAGGAGGAGGAAGATGAGGGAGGAGGAGGGGGGCAGAGGATATCAGATGATGAGGCATGGGATTTCTGAGGGCCTTCATTGCCCTAAGGAACTGGCCCACTCTGGATTTACATGAATGAGAAGAACCGAAGCAATTTCAAGGGCCAGCTTTGTCCTATGTGGGAAAGAGATCTGCAGGATAGGAACAGAAAATAATTAAATCAGTGGAACAACTGGCCTCCAGAAGTTGTGGGTGCTCCAACACTGGAAGCTTTTAAGAAGAGATTGGACAACCATTTGTGTGATATGGTAGAAGGTTTCCTGCTTAAGCAGAGGGTTAGACTAGAAGACCTCCAAGGTCCCTTCCAACTTTCCAACATTCTATTCTATTCTATTCTATTCTATTCTATTCTAATTCTATTCTATTCTTATTTCTATTCTTATTTTCTTTTCTATTCTATTTTTCATTCCAATACTCTATTCTATATTTTCTATATTCTGTTCCATTCTATTTATTCTACTCTCTATATTCTATATTTTCTATATTCACTACTATTCTTATTCTGAGTCAGTGTGCATGTGTGTGTGTGTGTGTGTGTGTGATTGTGTTCTGGCAGTACAGTGTTTAATCATGCCTGCCTTGTATTTGAGTTGCACAGATGATGGTTTAATTGCAACTGACAGTTGGGTGGGGGAGTTTGGGGGGGATTGCGTCATCCCCTTCGCCTGCAGTGGTGGTGGTGATGGTTGATAGAGATGGACAGACAAACAAACTTGTAGGGACAGCCGGGCTTTCGTTTAGCAAGCCATTATCAAACCAGGATCTCATTAAGTATCGATGCTCCTAAATCGATTCGGCCTTTTTAAAAACAGTGCTTAAATTGCAGCATGTTTGAAGAGTGGAGTTACCAGCTTAGGAAAAGGAACCCCCCCTGTTTCTAAATTGTGAATTGAGGGCGAGGTTCTAATCCCTGAGCCTGTGCAGAGTATCCTGAGGGCTGATGAACTGCAGACAGTTGTGCATGGAATGGATAGTTCGGTAAACCAGCATTTCACAACCTCAGGAACTTTTAAGCTGGGTGGACTTCAATTCCCAGAATTCCCCAGCCAGCCATGTGGGGAAGGGTTCCCCTTTTATACTTCTGGAGGACCATAGAGGGTTGCCGTACATGCCATGGTGGTATCGTGGCTTCTTGAGAGCCAGTTTGGTCTGATAGTTAAGGCACCAGACTAGAATGCATTGCAGGGGACTGGGAGTTCTAGTCTCACATTAGGCATGAAAGCCAGCTGGTGACTTTGGGCCAATCACTAGGAGACTGGGAGTTCTAGTCCCGCCTTAGATCAGAAAGCTAGCTGGGTGACTTTGGGACAATCACTAGGAGATGGTGAGTTCTAGTCCCGCCTTAGATCAGAAAGCCAGCTGGGTGACTTTGGGACAATCACTAGGAGACTGGGAATTCTAGTCCCGCCTTAGATCAGAAAGCCAGCTGGGTGACTTTGGGACAATCACTAGGAGATGGTGAGTTCTAGTCCCACCTTAGATCTGAAAGCCAGCTGGGTGACTTTGGGCCAATCACTAGGAGATGGTGAGTTCTAGTCCCGCCTTAGATCAGAAAGCCAGCTGGGTGACTTTGGGACAATCACTAGGAGACTGGGAATTCTAGTCCCGCCTTAGATCAGAAAGCCAGCTGGGTGACTTTGGGACAATCACTAGGAGATGGTGAGTTCTAGTCCCACCTTAGATCTGAAAGCCAGCTGGGTGCCTTTGGGCCAATCACTAGGAGATTGGGAGTTCTAGTCCCGCCTTAGATCTGAAAGCCAGCTGGGAGACTTTGGGCCAATCACCAGGAGACGGTGAGTTCTAGTCCCACCTTAGATCTGAAAGCCAGCTGGGTGACTTTGGGCCAATCACTAGGAGATTGGGAGTTCTAGTCCCGCCTTAGATCTGAAAGCCAGCTGGGAGACTTTGGGCCAATCACCAGGAGACGGTGAGTTCCAGTCCCACCTTAGGCACAAAAGCCAACTGGATGAATTCAGGTCAGTCCTTCTCTCTGTGTCAGCCCAACCCACCTCACAGGGATGTTGTTGTGGACCAGACAGGAAGAAGGAAAGGTGTATCACATATGTTTGCCGCCCTGAGTTATTTAATAATAAATAACAATAAAGGCGGGATGCCAACGAATAAATACATCTAAATTTACAAAAGCCAGCCCGGCCTTTTTGTTCTCCAAAACCAGCAGCTGAGAATGCTAACATACAGCCAATATACCAGGGGCGAGAAAAGGACTGGATTCGAGAATTTAATGAGCCCCAACTGAGCTAACTCTTGCTAACCGAAGTACAAACAGTT
Organism: Naja naja; assembly: GCA_009733165.1. Classification (NCBI taxonomy): domain Eukaryota; kingdom Metazoa; phylum Chordata; class Lepidosauria; order Squamata; family Elapidae; genus Naja; species Naja naja. The sequence goes on along the minus strand of CM019160.1, from coordinate 26,125,103 downwards.
TGCATTAAGTTATTTCAAAGTGCTTATCTCGAGCTGGTAAATGAGATGGAAAATGTGAAGCTGAATGCCCTGGTTTTTTTGTGGTTTTTTTTGCAGAATTACCACTGAAGTACTGCAATTTATCGATTAGCAAGCTCTTTTGGTTCCCTGTTTTTTGTTTTTTAGGTATTTCTGGCTACTGATCGTCTTAAGGAATGAGTTACTTTTCCAGCGTTCCTGTCCCCAAATTCTCCCCCACCCCAGTTTGCTCTTTTTAATTATCTCCAGCTCAACCGTTTTGGCCCCAGTTCCTTTGCTTTATGTTCCTCCTGCGGGTTCCTTCCTTTGGTTTTGTTTTTCCTCAATCAAGAATAGATTGATTCCCTTGCAGAAATGGGACTGCGGGGTGTATGGCGGAGGGAGGCTGCACTTTTTTTTTAAACGGAAGATGGTGGGGTGGGGAAAAGCCCATAAGTCAAATCGATCTAGCATCAGAGACCACGAAGGCTTGGGGGGGACAGGGACACATGCTTAACCTTTGAAGCACCAAAGGGCAGCTGTGGGAAAGCGAGAAAAGAGCCTACTTTTAAGAAACACCCCCCAAAATGCACCTGCCGGGCATCACAATATCACGTCCAACTTTTGGCCACATTCACATGGAGACACAGATCCTGCAGTGCAGGTTGCCAACTTCCTGCAATCTGGTGCTGTCTCCCTGTTCAAAACTCCAAGTCCCAGAATTCCTATGAAGTCGGGGGGATTCTGGGAATTTAAACCAAGGTGCGGGATTAGAGTAAGAGGAGTGTCCGACTTTGGCAACTTTAAGAGCTGTGGACTTCAATTCCCAGAATTCTTCAGCCAGCCAGCTGGGGAATTCTGGGAGTTGAAGTCCACAGGTTGCCACGGGTTGCCCTGATGCTGACTGACTCCCATGCCTCCTCTTCCTCTTCCTTCTCTGATTTGGCTGCTGAAGAGACCTGCAGCCGACAGGCCACAACACCTGTTTTGGTCGTAAATCAAAGACTACTTCTACCTATCCCAGCATCCCTCATTCTAAGGATTGTCCCTTTGAGGCTACGACATCAGGCAGGCCTCAGTGCCTAGCAAGTCTAACCATCAGCTTGTGCTGTCTGGGGCTGCTGGGATTTGTAGTTCGACACCATCCGGAAGCTGCAGATTGCTCATTCCTTCGTCACGCTCGTTTTGGCTCCCAGGGGTGACAGCTCGAAACGAACCCATCTTAGGTTAACCATTCAATCAATCAATCAATTTATTACAGTCTTAGATCAGAGACCAGAATAAATAAAAACCCTCAGTAAATATACAATTGAAAATTCTGGTGTAAAATAATAAATAACTAAAATCCATAATAAGACCCAGTCTGTCAATTATGCACGGTCTAACTCTACTAAAATTGCAATCCATTAGGCCAATCATCTATACCCACTGCTTGCTCCCAAAACAAGGATAGATAAATTGACTGTGGCATTCAGATCCTGGTCATCCCCGCTCTTCACCTACCCAAGGCCAAAATCCAGTTAAATTAAAATTCAACTTTGCTGTGCAACTTTGCTCCTGCGTTTCTTCCCAGAGGGACTGACCCCTCTACTACTGTTTGATAACTACCCCTCCCCCTGGAAACAGGCAATAGACCACAAGCTGGGCTCCTATGGACTCTCACCAGTATTCTTAATGTCCCTAGGTTTTGACCAAGCAAAGCAAGTAGTAATCAACAGAATGAAGGACATGGAGTTCCAAGAAGAATTAAATAGGTTGGCTCGCCACAGCAGGGACAGAATCAAACAGGGAGTGTGGGAATCGGCAAGATATCTGAATGATCTGACCTTCCCAAAACAAAGAATAGCTTTCTTCAGAGCCAGATTTAATATTCTCCCATCAGCACTTCTTCAGGGCAGGTATAAGAAAACACCAATAGCAGAACGGGTATGTATATGTGGTAAAGGAGAAGTTGAAAATAGCTCACATGTTTTATTGTACAGTGAGTTGTACAGAGTTTATAGGTCACTGTATATTCTCCCCTTACTAAAGAGATTGCCAGGGAGGGCAGACAATTTTTACGTAGACTTTCTCCTCCAGCTATTACGCGTGCAGTGGCAAAATTCTGTGTTGCTTGCAATGTCTACTGGAAAAAAAATTGGTTACAGAATGATAGCTGTCCATTTGTGACCATTTTTGGAGATAGAACACACTTTGGAAAATGATATTTACACACATACTTATTGGCTCTCCACTCATATAAACCAGGGAGTGCCCCTACCCGTTTGAGAACATGTAATTTCTTAACAGAGGTTTCTATCCACTATTAATGTATTATGATGTGTCAGTATTTTTATGTATATTGTAAATAGCGATGTCTATTGCTGGTCTAAGCCCGTAATAAAGTTATATTCATTCATGCTCCTGTGGGAATCCTAGAGGGTTTTAAATTATTGCACAGGGGAGGGGAGAGGAAAAAACGGAAATTACAAACCAGCTTGGATCTGGAGTTGCTAGGGATGGTGGATTTAGCTTCGCTTCCGTGCTTAGCCCTCGCCAAAAAAACTACACCTCAAAGCTTTGGAAAATCTTTTCCTTTAGCTGGGAGAAGAATTAATTAATTAATTAATTAATTAATTAATTTATATTGGGATTTATATGCCACCCTATCTCCCGAAGGACTCAGGGCGGCTCACAACAGTAAAAATATATAATACAAAAAATTTAAAATTTAAAAAACATTAAATAGAAATCCCTAAAATACTAATTAAAACTGACCACAGCCAATATGCACCAATAAAAACCAATTAAAAAAAAACCCCATCAGTCCAGTTCGGCCTGTTGAAAGAGCCATGTCTTCAGGTCGCAACGGAAGGATCGAAGGTCAGGGGCCATCCGCAGCTCCAAGGGGCAGCTGATTCCAAAGGGCGGGTGCACCCACAGAGACGTCTCCCCTGGGGTCGCCAGCTGACACCGTCTGGCTGACGGCACCCCGAGGAGGCCCCGTCTGTGGGAGCGCACGGGGCGATGGGCAGTCGTTGCTGGCAGTAGATGTTCCCGCAAATATCCCGGCCCTAAGCTAAGTCACAGAACATAGAATAATAAGGTTGGAAGGGACCTGGGAGACCATGTAGTCCAACCCCTTGCTGAAACAGGAGAGCTTACGCCATTCTGGACAAATGGCTGCTCCAGATTCTTCTTGAAAACCTCCTGTGATGGAGCAGCCACAACTTCTGGAGGCAAGTGTTTGTGAGTGCTCCATTACTGGAGGCTTTCAAAAAGACGGGGCAGCCATTTGTCTGAAATGGTATTAGGGTCGGGGGCACGGGGTTGGACTAGAAGACCTCAAAGTTCCTTCTATGTTTTAAGTTGTCCCAGTGATTCTCACTGTCAGGAAATTTCTCCTTAGTTCTAAGTTGCTTCTCTCTCCTTGATGAGTTTCCACCCGTTGCTTGTCGTCCTGCCTTCAGGTGCTTTGGGGAATAGCTTGACTCCCTCTTCTTTGGGGCAGCCCCTGAGATATTGGAACACTGCTATCATGTAACCCCTAGTCCTTCTTTCCAATAGACTAGCCATGCCCAATTCCTGCAATCCTTCTTTATATGTTTTATATGTTTGAGCCTCCAGTCCCCTCATCATCTTGGTTGCTCTTCTCTGCACTCTTTCCAGAGTCTCAACCTCTTTTTTGTATTGTGGCGACCAAAACTGGATGCCCTATTCCAAGTGTGGCCTTATTAAGGCACTATAAAGCGGTACTAACCCTTCAAGCGATCTTGATACTCTCTGTCTTTTGATGCAGCCTAGTAGTACATTGGCTTTTTTGGGCAGCCCAACCCACCTCACAGGATTGTTGTTATGGAGAACATAGGAGGAGGGAGGCATGTTTGATGTGTTCGCAGCCTTGTGTTATTTCTAAAAATAGTAAAGGCTGGGGAGTCCAGTTTAGATGATTAGATAGATAGATGATAGATAGATAGATAGATAGATAGATAGATAGATAGATAGATAATAGATGGATGGATGGATGGATGGATGGACGGACAGATGATAGATATAGAATGGGTAGATGGATGGATGGATGGATGGATGGATGGATGGATAAATAGATAGACAGACAGACAGATGATAGATATAGAATAGGTAGAGAAATGGATGGAAGTTAGAAGGATGGATGGTTAGATGAATGGATGACAGACAGAGAGAAATGGATGGATGGATAGATAGATAGATAGATAGATAGATAGATAGATAGACGAACCCAATACACAAGCCTGATGATGGCAGATGAGATTCTGCTGAAACGTCGCTACAACTTTAAAAGCACAACTATAATGATGTGGGAAAATACCCGAACAAAGCTGAATACCATAGATAGATAGATAGATAGATAGATAGATAGATAGATAGATAGATAATAGATAGATGATAAATAGATAGATAGATGATAGATAGATAGATAGATGATAAATAGATGATAGATAGATGATAGATCAGATAGATAGATAGATGATAGATAGATGATAGATAGATGATAGATAGATAGATGATATAGATGATAGATAGATGATATAGATGATAGATTAGATAGATAGATAGATAGATAGATAGATAGATAGATAGATAGATGATAGATAGATAGATAGATAGATAGATAGATAGATAGATAGATGAGATAGATATAGATGGGAAAACTACTTTGCCTAGCCAATCTCTCTGGGAATATCCGTGGGGGTGAGCAGGAACCATCTGCTCTCCAGCAAAATCTGATTCAACAACCACCCCTGCTTTTTACTGCCTGCTGGGGGCTTCAGAAATGTGCATTTGTGTGTGTGTGTGTGTGTGTGTGTGTGTGTGTGTGTGTGTGTGTGCGAGGCACCTTTCAAGCCATGGCCACCTGGCGATGGGCTACAGGTAGCTAAGCCATCGGCGGCGGCAGAAGCACAGGCCATACATTGCCTTCTTCAAGAGGCCTGGGAAGAAGGAGGGTGAGCGGAATTTGTGAGTCATCAGAAATCATTTCCTGGGAGAATTAAGCCGAATTGTGGAGGTTTTTTTCCCCTACCTCTTCATCGCCAGCCATTTCTCCGATTATTATTATTATTATTATTATTATTATTATTATTATTATTTCTCCTCCCTGCAGCATTGCTAATTGTGCTGACGTATTCAGCTCAGATTTCTCCCGCTTTTCAGCTATTTCATAGAAGTAAAAATAGGACAAAAAAAAAACCCTTTGGCTTCCTGACAAAAATCCGCCGGGTATTTTGTTGGGTTGTTAAAACCTTCCCCCCACACACACACTCTTGCCCCCCCCTCCCTTAACACCTGTCACTGCCCAGAGGAAGGAGAGAAAATAATCAGAGTTGTGGGTCCATCAGACCAGATGCAAGGCTTTTGCTAGCCAGCATATCAAACCAGGATAGATCTGAGAATAGCAGTTTGGGCGTTTGCATAGCAAGCAAAGTCAGCTTGCCTTGAATCAAGGGTTTTCAGGGCAGCCAACCTGGCCTGCATTCGGTCAGGAATTTATTCAGTGTAGCTGGAACTGAACGCTCCTCTAATCCCATTCACACGATGGTAAGTTCTCCCTCGGGGCAAGAGGTTGTATGAAAACCTATGTTGGGTTGCTTCGTTTGGAGGTCAGACAAGAAACCAGACAGTTTTCATTTGCTCAGGGAAAAACAAAACAAACCCAAAGCCAATCCTAGCACCGGCGTAATGTGTGAACTCAGATTTACCATCGATGGGGCTAGGAATGGGGTGGCTCAGTATTTATACCTCCTTTCTGACTAGGAATGCTGGCCTAAAGTTACAAGGTGGTTTAATGCTAGTCGTTGCTATGGGGTGGCTTGGCAGGCCATAGAGATTTAAATTAGGAGAGTTTGGGATATTATCTGAAGGGTTAAACAACAAAAAAGAATTAAGTTTGAGATGTTTTTTTTTTGCTTAAGCTGCCCTCTCCCCAGCTATGCACTCTTGTTAATGCCAAGGAGACACAAACAAACGTTTAAACTTTATAAATATTGCCAAAATAACCACAGGTCTTAAAATGAGGTAGCCTTTTTCTGATCACTCTGGCGATTAAAACAACATCCTCTGACCTTCCTTAGGGCCAACGGAGTTGCATGCAATCCAAGCAGGGAAAGAATAAAAGCAGAGTCGGAGGGAACCTTAGAGGCCATCCAGACCAACCTCTGCTGCAGGCAGGATTTGACAAACGGGGCCGGTCAGCATCTCCACCTAAGAAGACTCCCTCGCCCCCATCAAGTGGCAGCCTGTTCCGCCGGCCCGGCTGGCTGTTTGTGGGTTTAGGTTTGGAAAAGCTTGCAATGGAAAAAGCCCTTTGCCGGATTTTAAAGCGGTCCATGGCTTGGGTCAGGGACTACAAAGTCAATGCTGGTCCTCAGTTCTCCAGGACCTCCCGCGCCCCCCCAAGCTGCTCATCTTCAAGCAACCCAGAAGAGCCCTTGCTTCTCTCATCCTTCACGGATCACCCCTCCCAAAGGGGGGGGTTTGTGGGATAGATGTCCTCAGTGTACCCCCCTGCTGCTTCCCTGAGCTGAATCTGGGGCCATCCCAGAGCCTTCTTGGCCCAGCCCCGAGAGATCCCGCGCGGCTCCTTCCCCCACCACCTCCGGGGGAAAGAAGCCAAGGCCAAGAATCTGGAGAAACGGGGAGAGAGACCCCCCACCCACCCAATCTTCCTGAGCCCCCCGCCCCAAATCTGCTCGGAGCGTGGCAAAACCTCCCGAGGTCTCCAAGACGCGGCTGGGCGGCTCTGCTTTTCCCAGCCCGTCCCAGCTCCAGCGCTCAACGGGCTGCGGGCTAATTGGGAGGAGGGTCTCTGGGGACAAATGGGGGGGAGACACGGGCTGGGTGGAGGGTCCAAGCCGATCAAGGAGCGTTTCCCGACCGAGGCAGCGCGCAAAAACTCACCGCGCTCTCTCCACCGCTCGTGCCGGAGGCTGGACTACAAGACCTCGCAAGGTCCCTTCCAACTCCGTGGCTTCACTCTGCCTCCCTCCTTGAGCGCTCAAGGAGGAGTTCACGCGGGCGGATGCTGACCCGGGATGAACGGGAGCGCACCGCTGCGTTCCGCTCAAGCCGGCCAGCATTCACACGACCCACCTCCTCCTCCTCCTCCTCCTCGGGCCAACGGCTTGGTTCTCCCCACCCCCGCGCAGCCCCTCCAAACACTTAGCGCCCCGGCGCAGCCCCGTGGCGATTTTTCCCACAAGAGAAAGGCAGTGACGGAGAAACACCCCCATCCTGCGAGTCAAGGTGGGGGGGGATCCTGGGGAACGTGTGAATGGAGAGAGCGGGGGTTCAAGCACGGAGAGACACCGCTTCCCTCTGCTATCTCGTGAGACGGGGGCAGAGGGAGGGGATCCAAACGGTCCCTCTTGTGAGCCGCCCGGGGCTTCTGCTTTCTCGTGGGGTGGGGTGGGGGGGTAGAGGGAGGGGATCCAAACGGACCCTCTTGTGAGCCGTCCGGGGCTTCGTCTCGCTGCTTTGGCCGCGGAAGAGAGAGAGAGAGCGATTCCCCACCCCCATCGTGTGAAGTCGCCTCCCGCCCCGACGGAGTTGGGACCCCCCCCCCGGAAGACGCTCCCGGTGGGAGATCAGCTCCTGGGATGGCTGTGGAGCCTGGGCGCGGCAGTCGGCTGGCGGTGGAGCCTGGGCGTTGTAGTCCGACGTCAGGAAAAGGGGTCGCAGGGGTGAGGTGGGGGTTGTAGCCCGTGATGAGCCCGGGGAGGGGACGGGGAGGCACTCACCGCTTAGTTGCCGGCGTCCAGGTGCGGGCAGGTAAGCTTTAGCTGGTCCTCCTGGGGGGCCCATCTCCCCTCGGCTCGGGGTGGGGTGGGGGGCTCGGTAGCTGCGTAGGGACCCACCGCAAGCCGCGGCCACCGCGAGGAAGGAGGACGCCGTGGCGGGAGATGGGGGGAGGGCGGCGGGGGTCTCCCCGCCTGCCTTCCGCTCCTCTGAGCCCAGCCGGCGGCCGGATTGGGGGGGGGGGTGTCTCTCGCCCTCCTCAAGCCAAGCGCCCGCCGCCTTCTTTCCGGCAACCTGGCGCCCGCGGCTCAGATGCCGCGCGGGGAGGGGGAGAGGAGGAGGAGGAGGGCGGTCGGGTGGAGCCTCCCCTCCCCCAGATCTGGGGATTGGGGAGAGGGGGGAGAAAGGCTTGCTCGACTCCGAGCCAGAGAGGTAGGCACCACAACGAGCTCGCTTTGCCAGCCTTTCTTTGCGGCCCCTCCCTTGTTGCTTTCTTGGGAGGGGGGCGTGTGGGGAGGGGGAGAAAGTCTGCTTGCAATGATGGATCCCTCACCGAGGATTGAAAGGAGGCAGAGTCGGAGTCGAGGCGCCCCCCCACCCCCCACCCTCCAACCAGACTTCGCTGCCCTTCGCTGCCCTGCTCGCCAAGGGATCCCTGCCCAGCGAGCTGGGATCCAGCAGGGAGGGATCCACCCTGAGGAGAGAAAACCCCGAGGTTTCTTCAAGCAGGGCAGACGTGGGAATGGAGCGCCGGATCCTTTCAAACCCCACCCCTTCCCCCTCCGCCCCCCCCCCTCCCGAGTTACACGGGAACCGATTCACACGTTGCTGTCTGGGGGAAAAGTCTAGGAAACCCGCGAAGGTGTGTGTGTGTGTGGGTGGGTGGGTGTCTCTGGCATAAACGCCTCGCAATCCTGGCCTCCGCGTCGGGGATGGAAGCCGAAAGGGAGGGACAGCTCACTGGCTTGGCTGGCCTACATTGCCAAGCGAAGGACGGAAAGGGGACCACCCGGAAATCCCTTCCGTCGTCGGGAAAGTGGAAAGAAACCCAGAAAGAAGGGAGGAGGAGTCACCCCTTGGTCTTCCAGAAATGCTTATGAAATGGTGTAGGGTCTCCCGCTTGGGCAGGGGGGGGGCTGGACTAGATGACCTACAAGGTCCCTTCCAACTCCGATTATCTGTTTATCCTAGGAGGGGATTTCCTCCCCCCCCTCTAATTTAATATAACGCAACATTGGGCTTCCTTCAATTGGTCTCAGGGCAGGGCTGCAGGTAACCAGGATGGGTTCGGGAGGGAGGGGAAGACAGACAGACAGACAGACAGACATTCTGAGAAGTTTGGGCTTTCCCTCCGTTCTCCCTCCCCAATCCCACCCACTCCCCACCCACCCCTGGTAGCCTCCGTTCTTCCATCCGTCCTGACTTATTAATCCTTCGTCCTGACCTACTTTTCTGCCTGGGCGGCTCAGGGTGACTCAAATCCCCTGTTTGGCTTTCAAGCAGCCAAACTCCTTCCTTCCTTTCGAAGGCCCCCCCCCCCAAACAGGGCGTCTCTTCCGGAGCCCTTGAAGAATTGAGGAAGGAAGGAGAATCCCACCTACTCCCTGGGATGGATACCTGCAGATTCCCCGGGTTTCTTGGGTGCCAAGCTCTGGTGTCAGGGAAGGAAGGTTGGACGTCGCAGTTAGCAGGCGACAAGCCGGCATCCCTCTTAGATTCAGGGCGGGAGAAATAGCAGTAGAAGAGGATATTTATTTATAGCTCGGGGTTGAACTGCGGGGTCCCCTTGGTGGTCTCCGAGCCTGGAGGTTTTATGGCAGACGTTTAATAGCCCAGCTAGGGAACAGCATCAGTGGTGGAAGGGAGTGATGTTTGCGAAGAGGAGGAGGAGGAGGAGGAAGAGGAGGAGGAGGACTGTGGGGTCCTTGGTGGTCTCCAACCACCAAGTTTTATTGGAGACGTTTCATGACCCAACTAGGGAACGTCATCAGTGGTAGAAAGTTTGTTCTCCGTTCTCCTTCTAGTACTGATGATGTTCCCTAGTTGGGTCATGAAACGTCGCTGCCAGAAGAACCACCTAAGCTCAGAGACCACCAAGAAACACGAGGAGGAAAGAGTGGAGGAACCTGGTCTTGGTAGATGGGGCATCTCTGTTCACAAAAGCCACTTCCTCGAGTCAGTTTGAAGATCTAGTGACTGCATATACCAAATTGATCTCTTTTTTTTTCATGGCTGAGCTTATTGTGTTCTTCACTGTATGCATGCTCTTTTCGAAGAACTGTGGGGTCCTGGATGCTCTCTGAGCTTGGTGATTTTCTTGCAGACGTTTCATGACCCAGCTAGGTAACATCATCAGTGCAAGAAGGGACTGTATATAAACAAAGAGAAAACCCCACTCCCTTCTAGCACTGATTATGTTCCCTAGCTGGGTCATGAAATGTCTGCAAGAAAACCACACCAAGCTCAGAGAGGGCACCAAGGATCTAATAGTTCAACCTTCCATCCATGCCTTTCCAAAACGTTCTCTCTTTGGCCACTTAATTTTCTCTCCCCAAACCTTTCCTGATCTTCTGGAGAAGCAGAACAGCTTGTGTGAGGCTGGTGAGGGAGACCCTGGGGAGGCCAGGGAAGGCCAATCTGGAGCCCTCCTTCTGTGGTTTACCGGTCCGATATGTTTCGTTGAAGCTTGAAAAAAGTCACCACATTATTCCGTGGGTTTTAGAGAACTCCATCCGGGCACCAGCACTTTCATTTCTGGGATGCCACACGGTGAAGTTTCCATCCGATAGATACCGTATTAAAATCACGCTTTGCAGCTTGAAGACTTTTCATTGTGAGACAGGATGTTGGGAATAACGGGCCCTGCAGGCAGGGGATTTGGGGAGGCCTGGTTCCAAAAGAGACAGAGGGCACCAGGTTTGCAAAAGGCTGCCTAATGACCCACTGATTTTATTTCAGCAGAAGTTTTGTTCAGGAGAGTCAGATGGCCCAGCTCTATTTCACGATTTTAAACCTCCAGCGAGTCAGACTTCCTCTTATCTGGGGTTTGCAATGTTTCAAAGTTGGCGTGGGTGAAGGTAACAAGAGCGAGGGAAAAAAACATGAAAATGGAAGCAGCAAAACAAAGCATTTGTAAAAGCCTTCTTTCTTGAACAAGATGCTACTGATGCATGCAGGTTCTACAGGAACTCATTTGCAGCTTGCTGTATATATATATATATAAATGACGTGCCTTGTGTCATGAGTTTGTCCTGGCTTCATGTAGTGCAACATGTTCTCTCTGACAATTCAGATGGTTGGTTTTTTTTCCTTCTTCCCCTGAATGTTCTTGCCTGGCGGATGGGTCAAAAATTTGACTGAAATGACAAAGGCAACCCCCCCCCCCAAAAAAAACCCTTGGTGGGAGGGAGACTCACGCTATTCGGCTTCGCGCTGGGGGTTTGCACCCCAAAAACGGATCACGGGGTCAATTTGGTGTGAGCGGAGTGTCACTTTTGCAAAACAATAAAATGATAAACCCCCCCTGCGTGAAAAAAAAAAGGAGAGGTGTGATGAAGCTTGTTATCGTGGGCTCCCAGCCCGAAAGTATCTTGTCGGAATCTGGCTTGGCTAAACCAGGTTTCAGCTCAAGCTGTGTGGGCTGCCCCGGGTGTTAATGCAGCTTTTCGCTCTTAACTGCAAGGTGGGTGGGATTGGTGAGGCTTCTGGAAGTTTCTTTGCCGTGGCAGGAGGGCAAATAAGGGGACTTGGTGACTGCATCCTTTGGAGGTGGGGGGAGGGGGCAGCTCCTGTTGGAGCTGAACAGGAGAGAAGCAATTTGATTCCAGCCGAGAGAAAGAGAAGGGAGTTTTCACTTGTTAATGGAAAGGAACTGGGATGTGTGTTTATGGGATCGGGGAGAAATGTTCCCT
>CM019160.1:26098569-26112443 GCA_009733165.1 Naja naja | reverse complement strand
AAGAGGAAGAAGAAGAAGAAGAAGAAGAGGAAGAAGAAGAAGAAGAAGAAGAGGAGGAAGAAGAGGAAGAAGAAGAGGAGGAAGAAGAAGAAGAGGAAGAAGAAGAGGAGGAGGAAGAAGAAGAAGAGGAAGAGGAAGAAGAAGGAAGAAGAAGAGGAAGAAGAAGAAGAAGAGGAGGAGGAGGAGGAGGAGGAGGAAGAAGAAGAAGAAGAAGAAGAAGAAGAAGAAGAAGAAGAAGAAGAAGAAGAAGAAGAAGAAGAAGAAGAAGAAGAAGAACAACAACAACAACAACAACAACAACAACAACAACAACAACTCCTCTTGGCTAGGCTGGACTCCGAAGATCGGTTCTTTGGTCTCCAGGGCAGGTTTTTCATACCTGTCCCATCCAAGAATGGTGGCTAACTTATGGCAGGGCCATTACATCCTGTCTTTACTGAACAAAACAAGCCTTGTCATGGGTTATAAATCACTGGAGAGCAGGCCCCGGGTGGAATACAAACTCTTGGAGCAGGAACGCAGGGCATGCCTCCAGCGATGTGTAATAATGGAGGTTGGGGGGCGGGGCAGGCAGGTGAGAGAACTGGATACGTTCCGACAACCATCCTTGCCACGATGTTAAAGGCTGTTGCAAGTATCTCCCTGTTCCAGCTGAGAAATGCAAGTGTTCTGCCTCATTCAGACAAGCCCTGAGAAGCAGGTAACCCTGTTTAAAGGTTCTAGGGCGTTTCTACCCCCTCAAGAGGCCTAGAAACTTGTCTGTCATACAGAGGCCATGAGCAAGAAGTTTTCTGCTGTCCCGGGTCAGCGTTGATCGTATTTTGCTGACGCCTAGGTGACAAGCAGCAATGTTGTTGTGAACTCACCTAGTTCTCGATTTACAACCGTTCGTTTAGTGCCCGTTCAAAGTTGCAACGGCACTGCAAAAAGTGACTTTTTGCCCTTACGACCATTGTAGCATCCTCCTGGTCAAGAAGGGAGGGAAAGGAATCAAGGGGGGAAGCAACTTGAAATTAAGGAGAAACTTCCTAGCAGTGAAGGACGATTAATCGGTGGAACGGCTTACCTGCAGAAGTTCTGGGTGCTTTGCAGAATAGGTTGTTTAACAGGATAACTGTGTTGGGAGGGACCTTAATGGTCTTCTAGTCCAGTGGTCACCAGAAAATTGTGGTGGTCCACAGAGAAATGTCACCCGCAGAGCAATTAATCCAGGCTGTGCAGGAACACAAGACTGCACCGCCCACATGGCCTGCGGGAACACAAGGCTTGCGTCGCTTGCATTGTGAACAACACGAGGTAGTGAGGGGAGGGGCGAAAGGGGGGAAGGGGGGAACATGCTTCACTTGCCCCACATGCCTGGCCTGGCCACTGGGCTGCTTCTTTCCACTACTTCCTTCTTCTGCTTTTGGCTGCTGCACGCAAGCAAAGCAGCAAAAGTCTTTCTTTCTCTCCCCCAAACTCCCCCAGAAATGAGTCTTTGGGACCCTGCAAGGCATCCTTGCTCCAAGAAGCTGCACCAGTGTGACAAGTCTCACAAAGACTCGTTTCTGGCGGAGTTTGGGGGAGAGAAAGAAAGACTTCTGCTGCTTCTGCTGCTTTCCTTGCATGAAGCCAAAAGTCTCTCTCTCTCTCTCTCTCTCTCCCCCGAGAACAGAGCTGGAGACGGTATCCTGCGATCCCATATAATCATTGATCGGTAGAAAAATGGGGTGGGGAATTTTCCTGCAGACTTTTTGGGGGATTTTCCCAGGGTCTCTGGTCCATGGGATTTAAAATTATGAGTTTAGTGGTCCCTGAGGTCCAAAAGGTTGGTGACCCCTGATCTAGTCCAACCCCCCACCCAAGCAGGAAACCCAGTCCAGTCTCTTCTTGAAAGCCTCCAGAGATGAAGCTCCCACAACTTCAAAGATAACTTCTGTTCCATCTGTTGATTGTTCTCACTGTCAGCAAATTTTCTCCTTATTTTCTCCTTTTAGTTCCGACTTATGGAACGAACTGCCTCTGGACCTCCGTCTGGCCCCTGACCTCTGCACCTTCCGCCGTGATTTAAAGACCTGGTTGTTCGACCAAATCGGGCTGTGATTACCTCACAAGGGCCAGGGGATAATTTTAAATATTTTAATTTGGTTTTATTGGGCTTTAAAATTGTTTAATTCTTTTTTTAAATAATTATTGTATTGTATGTTTTAACTGTGAGCCACCCTGAGTCTTCGGAGATGGGGCGGCATATAAGTCCAATAAAATAAAATAAATAAATAAATAAATTTCCAGGTTGAATCTCTCCTTGGTCAGTTTCCATCCATTATTCCTTGCCTGGCCTTCGGGTGCTTTGGAAAATAGCTTGACCCCCTTCCTCCTCTCTGGGGCAGCCCCTCCAATATTGGAAGGATCTGATTTATTTTCAATTCAAGGAAATCCTGGAAGCCATGTCCCTCTGTTGGGCATGTCTATCACTTGAAAAGAAGGACCAGGGGAGACATGATAGCAGTATGAATGAAAATAAATCAGATCCTTTGATGGGAGCTTCTTGATGGCCTGTCACCTGGAGAAAAACGGCTTTGTTTTCCCCATTCACCTGTGGGAGGAACGGAAAAAAGTCCACAACGTTTCTTTAGGGTGTGTGGGAGAAATGAAGATCGGTAGCAGGGATGACGATCTGACCTTAAATCTTTTTTTCTTTCTCTTTTTGACTTCCCCAACCGAGACAGGAAAAAAAAAAAAAAAAGAACAAAAATCGATGCAAAATTCAATCTTCCCAATTAGGTTTTTGGCACGCAAATGCAGCGCCCCCTGGAGGCTCTGCCGGGGAGCGACGGGGTCCGTCCTGGAAGAGATTGTGCGGCGCAATTAAAGGTAGTTAATTTTGGAAGATGCTGCTGGGGACAATTTGTGCTGACACCGCTGCCTGTGTTGTGCCTCTGCGGCAGCTGGGCTAGCAAAGCAGTAGCGTGTGTGCGCGTGTGTGCATGTGCGTGTGTGTGTGTGTGTGTGAAGGAGGGTGTCATCCAGAAAATTGGAGAGTCATCCCAACATGGGGACCGTTTAAGGTTTAGAATTGCTGCGCCGCATTCGTTTCGAGGAATGAAAGAGCCCGCGAGTTCCACAGCTCCAATTCCCAGAGTCTTTTTGAGGCTGGGTGCAAACTTTGGACTCAAGGAAGTCATAGGCCGGGGAGGGGCAGGTACCGTACCTGGGACAGGTGTGCTGCTGAGCGAGCGCATCCCCCTGCCTTTGGCCGGCTTCTAAAGGTGAAGGAGGGGCCTACCTGGCTGCTGTTTGGATGAGGAGAGCGGGACCCTCAAACAACTTCCAGGATCGTGGAAGAGAATGGGAAGTAGGGGAAAAGTATGGTCCTGGGAGATGGTGGAGATGCTGTGTTATGTGTGGTGGTTGAGGCATCAGGCCAGGAACTGGAAGGCTGGGAGTTCTAGTTCTGCCTTAGGTTGGAAAGCCAGCTGGGTGACTTTGGATTAATCACCAGGAGATTTTGAGTTCTAGTTCCCTCTTAGGTATGAAAGCTAGTTGATGACTTTGGATTAATCACTAGGAGATTGTGAGTTCTAGTCCTGCCTTAGGCATGAAAGCTAGATGGTTGACTTTGGGCCAGTCACCAGGAGACTGGGAGTTCTAGTCCCGCCTTAGGCATGAAAGCTAGTTGGTTGACTTTGGGCCAATCACCAGGAGACTGGGAGTTCTAGTCCCGCCTTAGGCATGAAAGCTAGTTGGTTGACTTTGGGCCAATCACCAGGAGACTGGGAGTTCTAGTCCGCCTTAGGCATGAAAGCTAGTTGGTTGACTTTGGGCCAATCACCAGGAGACTGGGAGTTCTAGTCCCGCCTTAGGCATGAAAGCTAGATGGTTGACTTTGGGCCAATCACCAGGAGACTGGGAGTTCTAGTCCCGCCTTAGGCATGAAAGCTATTTGGTTGACTTTGAACCAATCACCAGGAGATGGTGAGTTCTAGTCCTCCTGTCCAAGCCATCAAAGTTGGCTGGGTGGCTTTGGACCAACCACATTCTCTCAGCTCTAGAAAGGAGACAATGACAAACCACATCTGAAAAAAAAACCCTGCTAAGAAAACTGCAGGGATTTGTCCAGGCAGCCTCCAAGAATTAGAGACGATTGAACAGAAGAAAAAGAAGGGGGGGAGGGGGGAAATGAAGAAGATATAATAGTCTGCCAAGAAAACAGCATTTATTCCCCAGGAGTTGAGCCTGACTCAATAATTTTACCTCTATTGTTTTAAACACAAAAGGCTCTTCCTGAGCATTCATAATATCGGTTACGGGAATGGAGATTTGAGTAGGTTCAGGATATATTTTCTATCTTCCCATCAACGCAGAATGTGAGCTAAGCACCAAGCATTGTGTGGCATTTGGAAACGCAACTAAAGGGTCAAAATAAAACTTGCCATGGTAGCTTAATCTTCCCAGGGCAGTTATTTTGATTTGACAAGGATCAAGTTCCTAGGCCTCATTGCTAGAAAAAAAATACCCAGCATGCATCTCTCTCATCAGCTGAGGCGGTTCAGAAATACTGGCTTTAAAAATCCATTGGCATAAACTCCATTTTGTTTTCACCTCTTTCTTTCCTGACAGTTCATTTCTCTTGCGAGGAAAGAAACTTCAGCTTAACAATTTTGCAAACGGGGTCTTTCTGCTAGCCCATTCCCCAAAATAATAATAATAATAATAAAATAAATAAATAAAAACACCTATTCTTATCTGAAACTCTGCAATGAAAGTCCACAAAACACAAATATTGTACATTCTCACTATCCAGAACAGTAAGTATTTCTCAACCTTATCAACTTGAAGAGGACTTCAACTCCCAGAATTCCCTAGCCAGCTATGGCCGAAGGAGAGTTGAAGTTGGATCAGAGTGGTATGTGCTGCCATTTTAAAGCATGCCGGCTGGGGAATTCTGGGAGTTGAAGTCCATCCATCTTAAACCTTGCTGCCTGGGGAATTCTGGGAGTTGAAGTCCACCTCTCTTCAAGTTGTTGAGTTGAGAAACACTGAGGTAAAAACTTCTCTAGCCACAAATTTGAAAATATGAGTTGAAAACTCAAAAGCTGCCTCTTTTCTTTACAAACACCTTGTAAAATCCAGCAAGGTTTGGCCACTAACCAGGGGATAGGACAGAACAGAATAACAGAGTTGGAAGGAACCTTGGAGGGCATCTAGTCCAACCCCCTACTCAGGCAGGAGACCCCATACCCCATCCAGTCTCTTCCTAAAAACCTCCAGTGTCAGAGTATTCACAACTTCTGGTGGCAGGCTGTTCCACTGGTTAATTGTCCTCCCTGCTAGGAAGTTTCTCCTTAATCCCAGCTTGCTTCTTTCTTTGATTAGTTTCCATCCATTGTTTCTTGTCCTGCCTTTGGGTGCTTTGGAGAACAGCTTGACTCCCTCTTCTTTGGGGCAGCCCCTGACATTTAATTAGGACGAGTTTACCCATTAAAAAATGTAGGTAACAAAACCCATAAGCCCAGTCTTCAAAATGAGAGTCAAATGGGGTCACAGCCAAGGGCTTAACGTAACATTAACAGAGGGATACAATCAAGATCAAGGGAGGTGCTAATACCACTCTATGAAGCCTTAATACCACTCTATGAACCACACCTAGAGTACTGCATCCAGTTTTGGTCATCACATTATAAAAAAGAGGTTGAGACTCTAGAAAAAGTGCAGAGAAGAGCAACCAGGATGATTAGGGGACCGGAGACTAAAACATACGATGAACGGTTGCAGGAACTGGGCCTGGCTGGTCTAGGGAAGAGAAAGACCAGGGGAGACAGGATAGCAATGGTCCAATATTTGTGGGGCTGCCCCAGAGTTGAGGAGGGGGTCAAGCTATTTTCTAAAGCACCTCAAGGCCAGACAAGGAATAATGGATGGAAACGGAACAAGGAGAGATTCAACCTGGAAATAAAGAGACATTTTCTGTCACTGAGAACAATCAACCAATGGAACTGAAATTGCCTTCGGAAGTTGTGGGAGCTTCATCCCTGGAGGCTTTCAAGAAGAGACTGGACTCCCATCTGTCAGAAATGGTGTAGGGTCCTGCTTGGGCGGGGCGGGGGGTTGGACTAGATGACCTACAAGGACCCTTCCAACTGTTACCTGTAACTCCAGAAGGGTCGTTTTTTTTACAGCATGTTTACCTGAACCCCCCCCCCCAAAAAATTCCAGTTAATTGAGGGCCACGAACTAAAAGATGGGGGGAAAAAAATCCCAGATAGAAACTCAAGGCATTTTAGGAGCGCCCAAGGTGATTACAGGCGATTACTGCCTGGGTAGGAAAGGATAAAGACAGATGGAAACCCCAATCTGTTACCTGTGTTTTCTGACTCAAATTTGGCATTCCCCTGGGAGGACAGACGTGCATGAAATCCTGAATTTCACATTCATCGGATGCTGCGTTGCAAAGGCTGGGGGTGGAGAAGGAAAGTCAGAATCCATGGAGGAAGAGACAGGCCCTGATTTTAATGAGGTGGTGCTGATTTAAATTGTAAATTTCTTGGCCTGAGCCTTAATTTTGTGTGTGTGTGTGTGTGTATATGTGTGTGTGTGTGTGTGTGTTTTCTTATGTTTTCGTGGGTATTTATATATATGGTATTTAGGTTTCTTCGGGTATTTTCCCACATAATAGTTGTGCTTTTATAGCGACGTTTCGGCAGAATATATCTATATAAAACTGAAGCAGCTGTGAAAGCCTGACACACACAAAAACCCCAATACACAAACCTGATGATGATGCTACAACTTTAAAAGCACAACTATAATGACGTGGGAAAATACCCGAACAAAGCTGAATAACATACATGCATGCATACATACATACATACATACATACATACATACATACATATATACAGATCCCCCCTTCCTTTCTTGATGTTGTTTTGTAAAAAAAACAAACACACACACAGAGCAGTTTGTTCTAGTATGGAGTACAGCGAATATGTGAGTAATTTAATGCAATTACATTCTGGTTTTTTTTTTGGAGTTGGTTTCGGGTTTTTTTTTGTTTTAATTTTGTTTTATAATCCCTGACATTGGCAGCGAAGTCTCTTGGCTGGAATAGCGGCTTGTCTCAGCCACCCAAATGCACACAACCACCGTTTATGCACACGCACCAGAGGTGGTATTCAGCCAGCTCTGACCGGTTCTAGAGAACCGGTAGTGGAAATTTTGAGTGGTTCAGAGAGCCGGCCAATCCCGCCTCTGACTGGCCCCGCCAACCCCATCTCTTCTCTGCCTCCCATTGAGTCCCAGCTGATCAGCTGGGTCTCCTTTGGTTGCCCTGCACAGGAGAACAGAGTTGGAAAGCGGGTTAGTGGGGTGGGGAGGGAAGGGGGACTTTATTTATTTATTTAATTGGACTTATATGCCGCCCCATCTCCGAAGACTCGGGGCGGCTCACAGTTAAAACATACAATACAACAATTATTTAAAAAAGAATTAAACAATTTTAAAGCCCAATAAAATCAAATTAAACTACTTAAAATTATCCCATGGCCCTGGTGAGGTAATCAACTTTGCAGTATTCTTCCCCTGCCACGCCCACCAAGTAATGCCACGCCCACCAAGCCCCGCCCACAGAACCGGTAGTAAAACTTCTTGAATCCCACCACTGACTCGCGCGTACGCTCACAGCCCTGACCTGAGTTCGAACTGTGCCCCCAGGCATCCAGATCAGATGCATTTCGCAAGAGGGAATCAAGTCCTCGACTTACGGACAGAATCGGGGCTGGGATTTCTGTGGTTAAGCAAGGCGAGTCGTCACCGATTCTACAACCTTCTTTGCCGTGGCTGGGAACCGAATCACGGCAGTTGTTAAGTGAATGATATGGTCATTAAATGAATCCAGCTGCCTTCATTGAGTTTACTTGTCGGAAGCCCTCCTGGGAAGGTCACAATTGGCGATCAGAAGATTGCGGGAGGCTACAACTTTTATCAACACCTGATTGCTACCAAGCATCTAAATTTTGATCCTAGGGGTGGATGAGACAGTTGTAGATGACCAGTCACAAGTCAAGGCAGATAACATATTTAGCACAAACTTCCTCCTTTTGTTTACCAACGATAGCAGCCCTTTGAAGTGGATTGGGTTGAGAGAATAGAATAACAGGATTGGAAGGGACCTTGTAGGTCATCTAGTCCAACCCCCCGCCCAAGCAGGAGACCCTACGCCATTTCTGACAGAAGGCAGTCTAATCTCTTCTTGAAAGCCTCCAGTGATGAAGCTCCCACAACTTCCGAAGGCAACTTCTGTTCCATCGCTTGATTGTTCTCCCTGTCAGGAAATTCCTCCTTATTTCCAGGCTGAATCTCTCCTTGACCAATTTCCATCCATTATTCCTTGCCTGGCCTTCAGGTGCTTTGGAAAATAGGTTGAGCCCCTCCTCTCTGCAGCAGCCCCTCAAATATCTATTATGCCACCCCCCCGGTCTCCAGTCCCTAAACATCCTGGTTGCTCTTCTCTGCACTCTTTCTAGAGTCTTAATATCTTTTTTATTGTTTGGTGACCCAAACTGGATGCAATAAGAGAGAGGGGGGGATGAGGGGGAGAGAAACAGAGAGAAAGAGAGGGAGAGAGAGAAAGAGAGAGAGAGAAAGAGGGAGAGAGAAAGAGAGAGAGTTGAAGAATGACAATAAGATGCAATTCCTTCTGCATTAAAAGCCCCCATTTCTCCTGGTGTTGATTAAACATTGCCTCCTGCTAAAGATCTCCACTTTTTCTTGCTGTCTGCCCTTAAGGGGAGTTGCTGGGGTGCTTTGATAAATGACATTATTTTTTCTTGTCTTCTGCTTCAATCCTGCCCCTCTGCTTTCCTGCAGAACAATTCCAAATCAGAAGGAAGAGTGACAGGGGGAAAGAAAGTAGAAGGGAAGAACGAACGAACACGAGACATTTAAGCTCTCCCAGCCTGAGGAAAAAAAACCCCGAAGGAGCAAAGAAAAGAAGCTTTCGATTCTTCCTTAGGCCAGAATTTCTCAAGTCCGGCAATTTTAAAACCGGTGGACTTCAACTCCCACAATTCCCCAGCCAAGCGTGTTTTTGAACTTCCTACATCTTAAAAATGGCTGAGGTTGAAAAAAAAGACTGCATTGATCCCCTGTTTTCCTTCTGCAAACCCACAGAAGCGTATATTGTCGTAGGAAAAATCATCATCATCATCATAATCAGGAATGTGGTTCACTATTTTTCCAACCGTTTGAATTCACAAGGGCGGCGAAGAAAAAGTGACTTACGACCGTTTTTCACGCTTCCGACCGTTGCAGCGTTCCCCGTGGTCACATGATCCAAATTCAGACGCTTGGCAACCGATTCATATTTACGACGGTTGCAGAGTCCCTGGGGGGGCCGTGGGATTCCCCTCTTTTGCAAGTCTTCCGACAAGCCGGATTCCCTTTAACAACCAGCTTTCCAACTGAACAGTTTTGCAAGGGATTCCCTCGACCAGCGTGGCAAGAAAGGTCGTAAAATGGGGGCCAACCTCGCTTAACGACAGTCTCACTTTTAGCAACAGAAATGTGTGGTCGTAAGTCGTGGAGTCCCTGTATTCGTTTTGTCTTGGTTTGAGGATTGTAGGGGGTGGGGGTGGGGAGGAGCTGTTTTAAAATCCGGCGGTGTTCTTAATTCAGCAATATTGACACGAAATTGAGGTTGCTGCCTGCTTTAATGGGGTGAGATGGAAAAACAACAACCATCACAACCCACCCCTACTGAAGTAACAATCCTGATTGATTTGCTTGCTCTCCAATTTTACAAAATAACCTGTCAATGTTTGCGATTCGCTCTTCCTCCGAACTGGCTTCCTGGTGCTTTTTAAAACTCCACACGAGATCATAAAGCGAGAAATCATCCTGATTTCCCATCAGGATCAAGCACTCAGCTTTTAAAAAAAAACACAAACATTTTCTACAGTAAATATACATTTTAGTTCGGCATGGTTTTTTTTTTTGTAAAGGAGGCTTCAAATACATCCAACTCAGAAGTCTCTTGTCACCTAGAAACCAGTATTCCTGCAAAATGCAGCGGCGTTTGAGGAGATATATATTTAAAAAAATCCCAATATTTTATGCATCCTGTTTTTGCATCGTGCAAAAATGAAGGCACGGATATACATCCCAGTAAATCCACCGCATTGGTGTCTTTGCAAGCTGCCCCAATGGTCGAGCTAGGACAGCAAGAAGCCACTGACATTTAAATGCATAGGGTTTTTCTTTTTTTGATCAACGCCCACGTTTTTCTAAATAAAACCGAATCCATGAGATAAAAATCCAGGCCTCTAGCTCTCTTCTCAGTGTCTGAAGTGTAAAAAAAAATATCACAAGAACCAAAAGAGCTGAAGACAAATTAAAATCGTTCTCCAGAGAAGACCCACGAAGGATGCATCCCTAACCCCTTCCAATGCTGGCTCAGCTCCACGCAGGACCAAAAAGACAAGAAAAACATTTATTTATTTATTTTTGTAATTTTGTTCTTCTTTTCCACCTTCTACACATATTAATCTTGACTTTAACAGTACTGTGTTGTCCTTATTATACAAATTATTATACACACCAATCTCATGCAAATGTCTACATTTATACATCTTTATGTACATTCATATACTTTTATCTGTAATTTTCTTATTTCCTTTATCTTTATTTCTATTGTTCAAGCAATTCTACCAATTATCCCAGATTTCGTAATGCTCCGACTCTTCTTTCTCTTTTAGTTTTAATGTCAATTTGGACAAGAAAAACATTTTACAACCCCATAAATCCTTGCGGGGTGGAGTCTGGGCAGCTGAATGGAGCTGAGTGTTTACTGGCCGGATGCTCTTCCTGTCACCAGGGCGGAGTTTTGTTTCAGCAGATTAATTCTCATTTTGCCGAGAGAGAAATATCTGCCTCTCCCTAGGACTGAATTTACAGCCTCCTGATTGTGAGGCACACACACACACACACATATATACATATATACATACACACAGGTAGTCCTTGACTTACGACCACAATGGAGCCTAACATTTCTGTTGCTAAGCGAAGACAGTTGTTCAGTGACTTTTTGCTCCATTTTAAATAAATACAGGTAATCCTCGACTTACAGCCAGAATTGAGGCCAAAAGCAAGGCAGTTGTTAAGTAAGTTCTTGCCCCATTTTTTTTACTTTTCCTGCCACAGCTATTAAGTGAGTCACTGCAGTTGTTCAGTTAGTAAAATGTTTGTTAAGTGAATCTGGCTTCCCCATTGATTTTGCTAGTCAGAAAGTCACAAAAGGAGATTGTGTGACACACACCCCCACCGGGACATTACAACTGTCATAAATATGAGTCAGTTGGCAAGCCTCTGAATTTGGATCGTAACCGTGGAGATGCTACATTGGTCGTAAGTGTGAAAAACGGTCCTAAGTCATTTTGCAACTTTGAACGGTCCCTAAACAAACTGTTGTAAGGCCAGGCCTATCTCTGTTCATTTCTTTATGAAATTTAAATGGGAAAAGAAAGCCTCCAATTCTCCTTGCAAGTGGGTGAAGGGCAATCGGGCACAACAAACTTGAATTTAAAGTTCTCAGGAGATTAGAAGGTACAAATATATACATACAAATTCTACCTATATTTATATATTTGTACCTCCCTGCACTCTCCTTGGGAGAAAGCAAGCTTTTGAAATTTAGACTGAAATTATATCAAATGGAAAATTCAACATAAAATTGAAATTCATATATCATCATCATCATCAAACGACCCCATAATCCCTTGCGGGGTGCAGTCTGGGCAACTGAATGGAGCTAGCAGAGTGTTTTGATGGCCAGATGCCCTTCCTGTTGCCAGTGCAGAGTTTTGTTCAGCAGAGACCTTCTCACTGTGCCCAAAGAGAGAGAAACAACTGCCTCTACCTAGGACTGAACTCATGGCCTCCTGATTGTGAGGCAGGAGCTCCACCTGTAGGCCACCGCACCACTCTGAAATTCATAGATATACACAATATTGTGTATATAAATAAATATTGGGAATATAAATACAAAATTGAAATTCATATATATATATATATATATATGTGTGTGTGTGTGTGTGTGTGATATAATCATACACACATATATCAATTTCAATTATTTATATATTATATATATATATATATATATATATATATGTAGGTCTTGGTATTCGAGTCGTCTCAGTAAGATTCCATACGGGACAAGACCAAAATACACCAAGACCTACATACCTTTACCTGAAAAATCTACGAAAACATATATGGCTTAGATATGTAGATGACACTTTCGTAATTTGGCCACACGGGAAAGAAAAACTGGACAACTTCTCTCACACATCTCAACAGCCTACACCCCAAAATACAATTTACCATGGAAACAGAAACCAACAATCAACTTCCGTTCCTGGACGTCCTAATTTACAAAAACCCAACGGCTCCCTAGGACACACCATCTACCAGAAAAGACACACACTAACCGCTACTTAAATGCACAATCCCATCACCACCCTGCACAGATCAACTCCGTAGCCAAGACCCTCATCTCCAGAACCAAACGCCTAGCTGACAAAGACCACTTGAGAACAGAATTACACACCCTCACTAACGATTAATGTCCAATGGATTCCAAAGAAGCACAATCACCAACCTAATCCGAAGGAGACTTCCCCAAAACCAAGACACAGAACAGGACAATGGCATCGCCTCCTCCCTTACATCAAAGGCACCACAGATAAAATCAGCAAAATTCTCCACAAACACAATATCAGGACAGCCTTTGGCACTGATCAAAAAATAGCCAACATCTTAAGAAACCCCAAAGACAAGATCCAGCTAGAAAACCAAGGAGTTTATAAAATACCATGCAAAATTTGCCCAGCCACATACATTGGACAAACCAACAGGAGAATAAATGCACATCGCAGAACACAAGAACGCAGTCAGAAAAGAAGAAAAAAACTTCCTCCCTTTCCAGCACCTTAAAGCCACAGGACATGAAATTGATTTTGAGGGATCCAAACTTATCTCCAATACTGAACACTTCAACAAGAGAATAATTAGGGAAGCCATCGAATAGAGAAACACCCCCATAACATGAATAAACGGGATGATACTTCCGCCTACCAGACATCTGGAAATAGCCCTAATCAACAAACGAGTCCCAGCCACAAAAAACCAACACCGGACCCAAAATAACACATGATGCCACCACCAATCTCCTTCACCAGACTCAAACCCAAGCCCACGCCACAGATGAAAGGCAACCACCATCCAGAAACCAGACCATGGCTGCAACACCAGCTGCTACACCCCCTCCAACCCCCAAACTAAGCAAACGACACACGCTATAAACACATAGCCAGACCTCAAACTGAGCCAAACCAAGGCCCAGAATGCCACATCACAGCCTTCCACCCAGGATGATACTACATCACAGAACTCAGAGATCACAACACAAAACATCAGGAGGTTGCAGCAGCACAGACAACGACCAGGAGATTACAGCACCACACCCAGGACATCACAACAATAGAACTCAGAAGGTCATCACACAGCCCATTACCCAGGTCGTTACAACACACAAAGGCTGAGAGACACACCTCCAGCACCTCAGCCACACAGGGTCTCAGAAAAAAGCCATCCAATCTGCATACATCAACTCCACAAACCAATCAAAAGTAACAACACATCCAACTCTAGAGTTTAAAAGGAAAACAGCCGTCACACACTTCTCCCAGGAGAACGAAGCTGAAGACACCAGCCTGAAGATGACGGATGAGATTTCACAAACGCTGCCAAGGTATTTCAATCTTACACGGACAAGACCCGAATACACCACATCTACATATATATATATATATATATATATATATATAAAACAC
>CM019160.1:26014424-26069183 GCA_009733165.1 Naja naja | reverse complement strand
AGAATGTGATAGATGCCACCCTGCTCCAAAGCTGGAAAGAGACACCCGATTAAAAATTCTCCTGAAACCAGCAAAGGCTTTTTTTTGCTTTCAAGACACTTCGATTCTGCTTTGGGGGCGAGGGGCTTCTCTAAAATGGCTCTCTGGCTTTAGGAAGGGTTGCAGTCCTGACCCCCCCCCCCACCTCCCCACCCAATCCTACTGTATGTATTTCAGATGAGGTGGG
This sequence comes from Naja naja, assembly GCA_009733165.1. Lineage (NCBI taxonomy): Eukaryota > Metazoa > Chordata > Lepidosauria > Squamata > Elapidae > Naja > Naja naja. The sequence continues at coordinate 26,068,957 of CM019160.1, read as the reverse complement.
AAGATTCCGACTTAGCACTCACTGTTCCTGCGATGGCGTACGAAATGATCTATCAATACAAATTGAAGGTAAGAACTGGGCAAGGGGAAGTGGGCTTGGGATGAGTGGGAGGGGGCTGCACCCACTTGAAAACCTCACCTGACTCCAGTGGTGGGATTCAAAAAAAATTTTTTTTTACTACCGATTCTGTGGGTGTGGCTTGGTGGGCGTGGCTTGGCTTGGTGGGCATGGCAGGGGAAGGATACTGCAATATCCCCCCTTCCCTCCCCACCCCAGTAACCTGCTTTCCAGCTCCCTTCTCCTGTGCAGGACAACCAAAGGAGACCCAGCCAATCAGCTGGGACTCAATGGGAGGCAGAGAATAGGTGGGGGCGGGACCAGTCAGAGGTGGGATTGGCCAGTTCTGCAAACTACTCAAAATTTCCACTACCGGTTCTCCAGAACGGGTCCAAACCTGCTGGATACCACCTCTGGGCCCCACGTTACAAGAAAGAGGCTGAGACTTTGGGGAAAGGGGCAGAGAAGAGCAACTAGGATGATCAAAGGCCTGGAGACTCAAATATACGAAGAACGGGGGCAGGAATTGGGTTTGGCCAGTCTGGAGAAACAGTAGGACTCGAGGGGACATGATAATAGCAGTATCCCAGTATTTGAAGGGCTGCCATAAAGAGGAGGGGGGGTCAATTTATTTTCCAAAGCACCAGAAGGCAGGACAAAGAAAGGATGGATGGAAACTAATCCAGGAGAGAAGCAACTTAGAATTAAGGAGGAATTTCCTAACAGGGAGGACAATTAACCAGTGGAACTGCTTGTCACCAGAAGTTGTGGGTGGAGGTTTTTAAGAAGAGACTGGACAGCCCCTTGTGTCAAATCCTGCTTCAGCGGGGGTGTTTCGACTGCAGGACCTCCAAGGTCCCTTCCGCCTTGACCGTTGTAGAGAGATTATCTCTACAACACCCCTGCCGGGGATGTGACATTGCAGCCAGGAAAGGCTCTCAGTGCAGCCCTTAGGCTAAGCTGTGGTGGACGCTGCAAGCCGCCAGGGTCAGGGCTGCCCGGCAGGCAGGATCAAACCCCCGCCAAGCCAGGCTTCCTAGCCTGCCAGAGGACTCCAGTCCTCCTGCTTTGTAAACAGAGGTTTGTGGGCCAGTGTGGGACGCATCAATGCGCGCACTGTATTCACGGAGCACATCGCAGCGGCGGCTTTGCAAGGCTCGCCCGGGCGAAGGATAATTTGCAGGGAATGGAAGGGGGTGGGAGGACAGGAACACACCCCGGCATTCAGAAGATAAAATCTTTGGCCTAATGGGGTGGGGTGGGGGGAGTCGAGAGACCCAGGCCCTGACCAGAGGCCTCACCTGCCCTCCCCCTGGATGCGCATCTCCCTTTTGCACATCACTGCTCCCTGCAAAACTGCACGCCGGAGAAATATCAACTCACACAGCCCATTTTCCCTTTTGGGAAATGGGCTCAGCTGACTTCCTCCTTCTAATGCCGGGGGGCCAGCCCGAGATTTCGGGGTGGGGGTGAGGATTGGGGGGTCGGGGGCTGGCAGGGGGGATGTGTATGTGAGCTGTGCCAAGCCCAGTGACTCAGTTTTGTGTGTGTGTGTGTGTGTGTGTGAGTCTCACACACACACACACCATGCAATACAGCCTGCTGAGAATCCCTTTACAAGGATTGCTGAAAACTGCACACCGGCCCAGCTTGTTTGGTTGTTTATTGATGATTGATTGATTGGTTTGATTTGATTTGATTTGTCAATTGCTTACAAGATAATAAGTATAAGCTTGTCTCACTGACGGAGTTACGTCAGTTAAAAGAAAGTTGACCCTATAACATTGCTGAAAGGGACCTTAGAGGTCTTCTAGTCCAACCCCCTCACCCAAGGAGGAGACCCTGTGCCATTCCAAACAAAGTGGTCGTCCTACACCCCCAGTGTTTGGAGCACCTACAACTGCTGGGGCCAAGCAGGCTAATTGTTCCCGCCGTCAGGAAATTTCTCCTTAGTTCTAGCTTCCTTCTCTCCTTGATTGGTTTCCATCTAATCTCTTTTTCTTCTGCCCTCAGACAATCAGGTTGACTCCCCCTTCTCTGTGACAGCCCCTCCAATGTCCATGGAGATTCTCAACCGTCCAGGTCAAAGGTTGTATCGAAGGTGCTTTTTTCAAAAGGCAACTGGACTTTCTCGGGGTTTTTTTTTTGCCTTGAAGACATTTCGCTTCTCATCCAGAAAGCTTCTTCAGTTCTGACTGAATGGTGGAGGATGGAAGGATGTATATTCCTTGCAGTCCTCTGGTCGTTAGTGCTCTTCCTGAGAGCGCGGGGTCAAAGAGGACATCTGCATTAAGATTGAACTTTCCTCTCTCAAACGGAGGGGGACCCCAGCCACCTCCTGTTTACCACACAGTCCTTTTACCAGGTCTAAGAAGGCACCACACCCATTTGCACTTTTGAGGTGATCCTGAGGGCACAGATAATCCTCCAAGTGGCCTCAACAACTCTCAGGAAGAGTGCTAACAACCAGAGGACTGCAAGGAATATACATCCTTCCATCCTCCACCATTCGGTCAGAAGAATAGAGTAGAGTAGAATAGGAATAAAGGAATATTAGAATAGGAATAACAGAAGAATAGAATAGAATAGAATAGAATAGAATAGAATAGAATAGAATAGAATAGAATAGAATTCTTTATTGGCCAAGTTGGACACACAAGGAATTTGTCTTGGTGCAAATGCTCTCAGTGTACATAAAAGAAAAGCTACATTCATCATGAGTCAAGAATCATAAGGTACAGCACTTAATGATAGTTATGGGGTACAAATAAGCAATCAAATCATACTAGGAAACAGTCAATATAAATTGTAAGGAGACAAGTGACAACGTTACAGTCATACAGTCCCAAGTGGGAAGGGATGGGTGATAAGGAGTGATGAGAAGGTTAATAATAATAGTAGTGCAGACTTTGTAAATGGTTGGACAGTGTTGAGGGAATTATCTGTTTAGCGGAGTGATGGCGTTCAGGAAAAAAAATGTCCTTGTGTCTAGTTGTTCTGGTGTGCAGTGCCCTATAGTGTCGTTTTGAGGGTAGGAGTTGAAACAGTTTATGTCTGGGATGTGAGGGGTGTGTAGATATTTTCACAGCCCTCTTTTTGACCCGTGCAGTATACAGGTCCTCAATGGAAGGCAGGTTGGTAGTAACTGTTTTTTTCTGCAGTCCTAATTACCCTCTGGAGTCTGTGTCTGTCCTGTTGGGTTGCAGAACCAAACCAGACAGTTATAGAGGTGCAGATGAGAGACTCAATCATTCCTCTGTAGAACTAAAGAAGCTTCTTGTATGAGAAGCAGAACTTCAAAAAAAAAAACTAAGAAAGTCCAGTTGCCTTTTGAAAAGCACTTTTGGGACAATTCCTCAGATATTGGCAGACTGCTATCATGTCTCCCCTAATCCTTCTTTTCATTAAACTGGGCATACCCAATTCTTGCAACCGTTCTTGATGTTTTAGCCTCCAGTCCCCTGATCATCTTGGTTGCTCTTCTCTGCACTCTTTCCAGAGTCTCAACATCTTTTTTTCCATCATGGTGACCGAAATTCTGCACAGGACCCAGGCCATCATGATGGGGCCATGCACAGAGTCCACTATAGGTGTCCTGCTTCTCCAGGCATACATGCACACCCTTCTTAAGAATATTGCTGCCAAAACACACCTAATTTCCTCCCAAATTAGAACAGAGGCACTGCTGGTGAGCTCAGCAATATCTCCTTCCTGTTTCAGACTCAGAGTTTCCGCCCCTTGCCGGCCGTTCCTCCACCAACCTTTGTGGCTGGGGGGATTGTAGGTTTTGAGTCATGCAGGGGGGCAACAGGCATCCTCTTGGGTAACTTCCGGGCTTACAGAAGCCTCGGTCAGATGTTTGCAAGCAATTACTGACCTTCTGCTCCCGGGGGGTGGGGTAGGGGGGCTTGCGGGAAAGAAAATTAAGCCTCTTTGGTTTGTGTCTGCCAAAATTGTATCATGTGCTCTCAGAATGTATGAGTAATAGCCGAGCGTGGAGTTAAGAGGAAAGTTTTGGTCAAAAAGATGGTCAGAATGATATAGGAGCCATTTCTGAACTTTGGAAAGAGCCTCTTTTTCTAACCCTTCTCTTGTTTGTCAAGTTTAGTCCTTGTAAGACGAGTGAACTTCAACTCCCAGAATTCCCCAGCCAGGATTGTTTCTCAACCTTGGCCCCTTTAAGATGGGTGGAATTCAACTCCCAGAATTCCCCAGCCAGCACCGTCGCAAGGGTGGGAAAAAAAAACCTGGGTCATAAACTCACTTTTTCAGTGCCATTGTAACTTTGGTCACTAAATAAACGGCTGAAAGTCCTGGGGCTACCTGTCATTTGGAATCCTTGCTTCCCTTCCCAAATGCATCAACGCTAAACTTTTCCCAGCCAAGTTTTTAGGAAGCCAGAACAGATTCCCAATTCCATGGAGCCTCCTGGGTCACTTGGCCAAGAAGGCAAGTCAACGACTCCGCTTCCCTTTGCAGGCATCACCGATGTAAGAGGGGACAAGGGCTCATTAGCTGTGAAATCAAAATACCGGCCGTATCTGTTGATCATGGCTACCACTCCAGAACGGGCTGATTCCTCGAGTCACAAGCGGAGAAAACGGGCCTCTCCGGATGCAGAATTCTGCAGCAGCCAGTAAGTTGCTCTCAGGTGTGGACAGCCAGACCCGGACATGCCAGAGTTCCAGATAACTACCATGTTTCTTCGAAAATATGAACAGGTCTTGTTTTCTTTTGATCCCCGAAAAAATGGCTAGGCCTTCTTTTTGAGGGGTGTCTTAATTTTCCCCCCATGTGTCTTGCCTGGCCACGGAGCTGCTGCTTTTGTGGCCGAAAGGAATGAGTGACACACCCCATGGGTGCCCCGTGCACCCTTGTCTATCTGTAACGGCCACTCCAGCTACCGGTAGCCATCCAAATTTTGGGGATAGGGCTTTATTTTAACGCATGCGCCCAAAACAGTGCTGGGTCTTCTTTTTGGGGTGGATCGTGTTTTAGGAGAAACACGGTACTTTATTACCTTCTGCCTCTAGGACAGGAATCTTCCCCAGACCAGCAGCCTCCAAATAGATAAAACTCTGGGGAATTTTTGGAAGGTCATCGTCTCTAGACCTTTTGGGGTTGCCCAGAGACTCCAGGCTAACTCTGCGCTTGATCCCACCTTCCAACCAGGTTGAGTGCTTCCCACCATCAGCTGTTTTAAAACTTGATTGATCAATCAATTTTATTGATCAATCAATCAATCAGTCAAATATATTAGACACAGAGACAGCTTTTTCCCTTGTGGACTTACTCAAAGTATTCCATTCCATTCCATTCTATTCTATTCTACACTTTTCTATTATATTATTATATTATTTCTGTTCTATTCTGTTCCATTCTGTTCCGTTCCATTCCATTCCATTATATATTATAATATAGTATAGTATTGTATAGTATAATATAATATATTTACTATATTATATTTATATTTACTATATTATATTATATTATTATTATTTCTGTTCTGTTCCCTTCCTTTCCATTTTATTTCTATTCTATTCTGTTCCACTCCGTTCCATTCCATTATTTCTGTTCTATTCTGTTCCCTTCCTTTCCACTTCATTTCTATTCTCTTCTGTTCTGTTCCATTCCGTTCCATTCCATTCCACTCCATTCTATTCAGAAAATTGGAGGTCCCCAAATTCAGAGCAAAAGGACTTAAGGACATTTTTGGGCTCCTTTTTTCCTAGATCAGCGGAAGCGAAGAACTGCTGTGTACGGCGTTTCTATATCGATTTCCGAAAAGACTTAAAATGGAAGTGGATCTACGAACCCAAAGGCTACTATGCCAATTTCTGTATGGGGCCTTGTCCCTACCTCTGGAGCTCGGACACTCAGTATAGCAAGGTAAGGGAGCAGGGTTGGGATTCAAAAATCACCCGCCGGTTCTCTGCTGGGTGGGCATGGCCATGGTGGGTGTGGCCTACCGGAACTTCCAAGAGGGATGTTTTTCACCTTCCCCAGAATCCGGAGGCTTCCCTCGGGCCTCTGAGAGGGTGAAAACGGCCTCCCACAGGCTCTGGAGTCCCTCCGGAAGCTGGAAACAGGCCCATTTCTGGACTTCTGGAGGGCCTGCTTTCCCCTCCCAGAGTCTTCGCGCAGACCCTGCACTCACCTGCATGGAAAACAGGCCGCATGGAGAGTCCTGGGAGGAGAGGGGCAGGGTGGACGGGGCCAGCCAGTCAGTTCAAATACTGGCTTGGTGAACCAGATGCAAACTTAACATCCGGTTCACGCGAACCGGTCTGAACCGGTAGAATCCCACCCCCTGCAAAGGAGGGAGGTTTGCTTTATGTCTCTCTCAGAGGTGTCTGCCCAGCAGGATCAGAAAAATCAGGATGAGGGAGGCTGAGACAACGCCATCGAAACCCTTGTTCATTTTTAAATATCCTTCTTTTTCCCTTTTTTGCTTTACATCTTTTTTTTTAATTTTTCTTCCAAAAGTTAACATTCAAAACTTCCCTCCAAAAATTGGGATTTTTTAAAATAAAAAACCCCAAATAAACCAGGCATTAAAAATGTATATTTAAAAAAAAAGAGGCACAAATATATATATATATATATATCCTTGATTTACAACCGTTCATTTAGGGACCGGTTGAAGTTACCACGGGACTGGAAAAAAGTGACACACGATCGTTTTTCACACTTACGACCGTCTGTAGCGTTCCCCGTGGTCACCTGATCGAAATGCAGACGCTTGGCAACTTGATTCGTGCTTATGACGATTGCATTCATTGATAAATGTATTGCAAAAATATTAATTCCCCCTCCCGTTTGTGAGGCAGAACCCAACATTTTTACATTTCTAACTCTATTTGGAAATGATTGGCCAGTCAAACCCTTGTTGGGTTTTTAGGGGTGGGGTGGAATCCTGTTTTTCTACTATGGTTGTTTTGATAAAGGAAGAAGGATAATTAATTTCCTGGCTTTGGATGGGGAAAAAACAACAACCACCAGGCCACCCCTTTGGTGAGTTTTGCAGCTTGGCACCTCCCTCCAAAGAAGGCATTAGCTAAAAGTTGAGCAAGTGACTGGCATTCAACCAGCCAAGATTGATGGCTTGTTTTCTCCCAGTTGGGTTCAAGAGGGTAGGGAAGAAAAATGATGGGTGGTCCAGACTTGTGCCAAAGGCTTCCTTTGACCCTCAAACCAAACCACACCACACCACACCAAACCACACCAAATCAAATCAAACCTCCCAAATCAACTCAATTCAGAATACAGCTGGATGGGATCTTGGGAGGTCTTTTTTAATAACTCCCTGCTCAACAGGAGACCCTATAATAACAATAGCACTTAGACTTATATACCGCTTCACAGTGCTTTACAGCCCTCTCTAAGCGATTCAGCATCTTGCCCCCAACAATCTGGGTCCTCATTTTACCAATCTCAGAAGGATGGAAGGCTGAATAACCATTTCAGACAAGTGTCCATCCAATCTCTTCTTAAAACTTCCAGTGTTGGAGCATTCACAGCTTCTGGAGGCAAGTTGTTCCACTGATTAATTGTTCTGACTGTCAGGAAATTTCTCCTTAGTTCTAAGTTGCTTCTCTGCTTGATTAATTTCCATCCGTTGCTTCTTGTCTGGCCTTCTGGAGCTTTGGAGAATAGCTTGACTCCCTCTTCTTTGGGGCAGCGCCTCAAACACTGTGATACTGCTATTATGCCCTCTCTAGACCTTCTTTTCTCTAGACGAGCCAAACCCAATTCCTGCCACTGTTCTTCATAAGTTTTAGTCTCCACACTATAAAAAAAGATGTTTGAGACTCTAGAAAGTGTGCAGAGAAGAGCAACCAGGATGATTAGGGGACTGGAGGCTAAAACATATGAAGAAGGGTTGCAGGAATTGGGCCTGGCTAGTCTGGTGAAGAGAAGGACCAGGGGAGACAGGAGAGCGGTCTTCCAATATCTGCCACAGAGGGAAGAGGGGGGGTCAAGTTATTTTCTAAAGCACCCGAAGGCCAGAGAAGGAATAATGGATGGAAACTGACCAAGGAGAGATTCAACCTGGAAATAAGGAGGAACTTTCTGACAGGGAGAACAATCAACCCGTGGAACAGAAGTTGTGGGAGCGCCATCACTTGAGACCTTCAAGAAGAGATTGGACGGCCATCTGTCAGAAATGGTGTAGGGTCTCCCGCTTGGGTGGGGGGGTTGGACTAGATGACCTACAAGGTCCCTCCCAACTCTGTTAATCTGTTCTCTGTTACCCAGGCCTTTAATCGTCCTAGCTGCTCTTCCATGTGCTTTTTCCAAAGCCTCAGCCTCTTCCTTGTGACGTGGGGACCAAAATTGGATGCTGCGTTCCCTAAGAAATCTTGCATCTCTAAGCAGGCTGTCATTGTCTCCCTCATGCAGGTCCTCGCTCTCTACAACCTTCACAACCCCTCGGCTTCAGCTGCTCCCTGTTGTGTCCCCGATGAGTTGGAGCCCCTGGGCATCATTTACTATGTCGGCCGACAAGCCAAAGTAGAACAACTTTCCAACATGATCGTCAAATCCTGCCGGTGTAGCTGAGAAAAAAAGATGGGTGTTGGATTTGGGGAACGTCTGAATGATCCGTCCGGGGAAGGAGTCAGGACTGTTGAGAAGCGCCGACTCCGTTTTCCCACTCCCCCCCCTTCTCTGCTAAAACCTCGTGCCTTTTTTCTTTCATATCTTCATTTTCGTCTTCACACAAAAAAAGGAATCACTCTCTCTCTTTTTTTAAAAAAAGCAACACAATTTGTATTGTTATTGTTATTATTATTATTATTTTATTTGGTAAATGTATGTTTTTTGGGGAGGGGTGAGGATTCTCTTATTTTAATTCTTTGGCTTCGGTGGTGGAGAGGACTTTCTGAGGAGAGAGAGGGGAAGAAGGAGGAGGAGGAGGAAGAAGAAGAAGAAGAAGAAGAAGAAGAAGAAGAAGAAGAAGAAGAAGAAGAAGAAGAAGAAGAAGAAGAAGAAGAAGAAGAAGAAGAAGAAGAAGAAGAAGAAGAAGAAGAAGAGAGGCACAGATCCACCAAAAAACAGGCCAGGGAAGAAAACAAATAACAACCCCTCTTCTTGCAAACAGAAGCGGGAGGAAGCAATTTGCTGCGAGGTGGCACAAGGAAATAAGGAATTAAAAATTGATCGGGGTCGGGAATTGTCAAAGAGGATCACAAAACTGCTGAAGGACTGCCATGCTGACTTTGGAACAGAGTCCAGAATTGTGGAGTCCAGAAGATCCTTCCAGAAGTTATGTTCTCCACATGGCCAAAGTTTTGGGGGAGTCCTCGGGTCGCCGGACAATGCCTGACTCTCTGATTTTGGATCTGATGGGTTCCCCAGACCGGATTAACCCTGCTTTAGACTTTAGTCTTCTGGCTCGTAGATTGTGATCACTTTGGACAATATAGGGACCTGGTTCTTGGGGAAAAGCCCCCAAAACTGCATGGGGTGAATGACTCTTGGCCCCTCTACCTTGTGCTCCGCTTCTTCTGCCCCATTCTGGTTTCCCAATTGTTAGAAGATACCGGGGAGAAATTGGATTGGCGGGGAAGGGTCGGGGGCTCTTTGGGGCTCATATAATGCTGGCATATAACCCCGAAAAGGCGGGGTAGATAGGCTATTCCAGCTGGGAAAACAATACAGCTGGTCCTCAACTTAACAACCCTAAATGGGCCCACAATTTCCGCTGCAAGGCGTTAAAAGCAAGGCGTGCCCAATTTCCACACCTTTTGGGGTTTTTTTGGTTGAGCGAATCAGATATAAACAGATAATCAGAGTTAGAAGGGACCTCGTAGGTCATCTAGTCCAACCCCCTGCCCAAGCAGGAGACCCTATCATGCAGTTGTTAGACGAAGCAAGCAGGCATTCAACGAATCTGGCTCGTCGGAAGCCAGCTGCGAAGGTCGCCCAAGGTGGGGAATCCCATCATCCTGGGATACTGCAACTGTAGGGCCTGGATGTTGATCTTGTGGCCGTGGGGACCCTGAGATAGTCATAAGTGTGAGGACCAGGCGAAAGTCCCTTTTCTCAGTGGCGTGGTAACTTCGAACAGTCGCTAAAAGAATCTTCGTTAGTTGAGGATTCTCTGTAAAGCATCACGTCCGCCATTTTCGAGCCTAACGTGAGGGGATATATCCGTCTGAATGGCTGCAGACGCTTGTTTGCAGGGGAAAAAATGGTCAAAACTGGGGATGCCTTGAAAGATTCCTTCTTCAGGGGGATAAGACTTTCTTCTCCAGCCCCCCATCTCTCCCCCCACCCCAGATAAGGGTTAGGGTCTTCGAAGATCCATGTTTCCTTTCTCCCCCTAACCTTAATGGTGTCGGCAGGAAATTCGGTGATCACAAACTGGACGGGTTTTGCACAATCGGCTGCTCCATCCTAAACTTGCGTTAATAAATGGCTGTATTTATGTAACATTGCAATTTCCAAACCAATAAAACCGTATTGTGGCTTCACGTGATGGCTTGCTTCGCACAACCTGGTAAGGGAAGGTCCCCATTTATCCTCAACTAAGTCAAGGACAAACCTGCGCAGTGCACTAGCCCAGGGGTCTCCAACCTTGGCACTTTAAGCCTGGGGGACTTCAACTCCCAGAATGCCCCAGCCAGCAAAGCTTTAAGCCTAGAGGACTTCAATTCCCAGGTCCTCCATGGAAGGCAGGTTGGTAGCAATTGTTTTTCCTGCAGTCCTAATTACCCTCTGGAGTCTGTGCCTGTCCTGTTGGGTTGCAGAACCAAACCAGACAGTTATAGAGGTGCAGATGACAGGCTCCATCATTCCTCTGTAGAACTAAAGAAGGTTCTTGCATGAGATGCAGAACATTAAAATAAAACCCTAAGAAAGCCCAGTTGTCTTTTGAAAAGCATCTTTGGGGCAGTGATATTGGAAGACTGCTCTCATGTCACCCCGTCCTTCTTTTCATTAAACTAGGCATACCCAATTCTTGCAACCGTTCATTGTATGTTTGAGCCTCCAGTCCCCTCATCATCTTGGTTGCTCTTCTCTGCACTCTTTTGAGAGTCTCAACCTCTTTTTTGTATTGTGGCGACCAAAACTGGATGCCCTATTCCAAGTGTGGCCTTACTAAGGCACTATAAAGCGGTACTAACCCTTCAAGCGATCTTGATACTCTCTGTCTTTTGATGCAGCCTAGTAGTACATTGGCTTTTTTGGGCAGCCCAACCCACCTCACAGGATTGTTGTTATGGAGAACATAGGAGGAGGGAGGCATGTTTGATGTGTTCGCAGCCTTGTGTTATTTCTAAAAATAAGTAAAGGCTGGGGAGTCCAGTCTAGATGATAGATAGATAGATAGATAGATAGATAGATAGATAGATAGATAGATAGATAGATGATGGATGGACGGATAGATGATAGATATAGAATAGGTGGATGGATGGATGGCTAAATAGACAGACAGACAGACAGACAGACAGACATAGAATAGGTAGATAGAGGAATAGATGGAAGTTAGAAAGCTGGACGTTAGATAAGTGGATTATAGACAGAGAGGAATGGATGGATAATAGATAGATAGATAGATAGATAGATAGATAGATAGATAGGTGTCCTTTCATGGCTTGGGTCCGGGTATAATGGAGCTGCCTCCTGCCGAATGTATGAGACAGAATGGAATGGATGGCGGTGAGAATACCTTGTGGAACCAATCACTGGCTCATGATCTGACGTGATTTGAAAACCGGCTGTTGAGCAGGCCGGCTGACTGATGGGGATTTTAAATTAGTTTTAAATTAGTTTTAATGTTTAGTTAATTCTTTTAATATATTTATTTAGTTGTGAGAGTCCTACGGAGAGGATACAAGTCCAATTAGATAGATGGATAGATAGATAGATAGATAGATAGATAGATAGATAGATAGATGATAGATGATAGATGATAGATGGATAGATAGATGATGGATAGATGGATGGATGGATAGATAGATAGATAGATAGATAGATAGATAGATGGATAGATAGATAGATGGATAGATAGATTGATTGATTGATTGATTGATTGATGATAGATGGATAGATAGATGATAGATGGATAGATGGATAGATGATAGATGATAGACAAAAAACTGGATGCCATATTCTCAAGTGTGGCCTTACCAAGGCATTATAAAGTGGTATTAACACTTAACACTCTAATCCCTCCATGAAAGTGCTTTGTTTTTTTAACAGAAGAACAAACACACATCTCTGCCAAGAGGTTGGCCATCTGTCCGTTAAGAATAAAACTTGGAATTCCTTTCATTTCTCTCTCTCTCTCCTCTCCCCTGCAGGCCTGCAAGAGGAAGAAAGCCGGGCTATTTTGGGGGGTTCAAACATAATTGTGGAGGCTGTTTGTTTTCATTGGGATGCAGATCCATGTTATTGTTTTGCATGCTGAGTGCCGCTTTCACAATGGGGAGAAACTCCTGGTCGGCTGCTGTTTTTGCCGGAGATGCCAGATGTTCTCGGGGAATTTGTTCCGCCTCTCGGAGCGTTGCTTACGAGTCCCACAATCTGATCAGGAAATGCATTTATAGGGAGCGGAAAAACTGCTTGGCTTTTTATTATTATTGTTATGAATCTCTCCGGGGCTGTTTTAAAAGGCTATTATCTCAAGAACCAAATAATGCAAGAACGATATTTTTAGAGAGGATGCATTTATGATTAGATTAGATTAAGAGAGTTGGAAGGGACTATGTAGGTCATCTAGTCCAACCCCCCGCCCAAGCGGGAGACCCCACACCATTTCTGACAGAGGGCAGTCCAGTCTCTTCTTGAAAGCCTCAAGTGAAGATGCTCCCACAACTTCCAAAGGCAACTTCTGTTCCATGGGTTGATTGTTCTCCCTGTCAGAAAGTTTCTCCTTATTTCCAGGTTGAATCTCTCCTTGTTCAGTTTCCATCCATTGTTCCTTGTCTGGCCTACAGGTGTTTTAGAAAATAGCTTGACCTCCTTCCTCCTCTCTGTGGCAGCCCCTCAAATATTGGAAGACTGCTATCCTGTCTCCCCTGATTAAATTTAGATCCTGTCTCTAACTCAATACTTCCTCCCCTTCCCACAACAACAGGTCTCTGAAGCAGGCACAGCTCTATTCACACAATGGCCTTAACTTGATTGATCCATTGATCCGTTTTACTGACTGGCAGTGCTCGTATGAGTCACATGACTGACATAACTGGGTTGGATTCAAGGCGCTGAGCCACCTGCAGAAAAATTAACCAGGATTCACCTGCTGTGTGGGTGGCTGCTAATTATGTGGAGCCAGAACAGCTGACTAATCATGGTTAAATAGCAACGAGGGTGGCCAAAGGAGGGGAATTGATGTTGATTTGAATCAAACTGCAGTGTGCTGCCATCTTGAAGCATGCCGGCTGGGGAATTCTGGAAGTCGAAGTCAGAGGTGGGATTCAGCCGGTTCTAGAGGACCAGTAGTGGAAATTTTGAGTACTTCGGAGAACCAGCAAATCCCGCCTCTGACTAGCCCCATCCCCATCTCTTGTCTGCCCCCGAGTCCCAGCTGATCGGCTGGGTCTCCTTTGGTTGCCCTGCACAGGAGAACGGAGCTGGAAAGCAGGTTAGTGGGGTGGGAATGGAGATTTTGCAGTAACCTTCCCCTGCCATGCCCACCAAGCCACACCCACCAAGCCACACCCACAGAACTGGTAAAGAATTTTGAATCCCACCACTGATTCCATTGAAGTCTGATTCCATTCCATTGAAGTCCATCTATCTTAAAGCTTATAAGCTGGGAATTTGGGAGTTGAAGTCTACCCATCTTCAAGCATGCCGGCTGGGGAATTCTGGGAGTCAAAGTCCATCTATCTTAAACCATCTCTTGGTAATTGGCCCAATGTCACCCCACTGGATCTCATGCCTAAGGCAGGATGAGAGATGGACGGCCTAATAAATTAAATAAAGAAAACCAACCAATCCTCAATCAAAGCCATGGGCCGGCATCCAACGTTGTGGCGAAACGGGTACCCCAACATTTATCCTCCTCAGATCCTGCAGCCTCCATCCAAAGCCCCATTGCCTTTCTCTTCTCTTTTTTCATTTTAAGAAATGGAGAGAAGGAAGTTTGGGGCTAGAGGTGGTATTCAGCTGGTTCTGACCAGTTTTGGAGACCCGATAGTGGAAATTCTGAGTAGTTCGGAGAACCGGCCAATCCTGCCTCTGACTGGTCCCACCCCCGTCTATTTTCTGCCTCCCACTGAGTCCCAGCTGATTGGCTGGGTCTCCTTTGGTTGCCCTGCACAGGAGAATGGAGCTGGAAAGCAGGTTAGTGGGGTGGGGAGGGAATGGGGATTTTGCTGTATCCTTCCCCTGCTATGCCCACCAAGCCATGCCCACCAAGCCACACCCACAGCTGATCAGCTGGATCTTCTTTGGTTGCCCTGCACAGGAGAACGGAGCTGGAAATCAGGTTAGTGGGGAGGGGAGGGAAGGGGGATTTTGCTGTATATCCTTCCCCTGCCATGCCACCAAGCCACGCCCACCAAGCCACGCCCACAGAACCAGTAGTAAAAAATTTGAATCCCGCCACTGGTCCAAAGCTTTTCTTTCTTTCTTTCTTTCTTTCTCATTTTAAGAAGGAGAGGAAGTTTGGGGTCAGCGGTGCACCGCCACAGCTTTGGCTCAGGGCTGCTGACGGGAAAAACAGGTGCCCTGTTGCAACAGTGGGGGAGGGGGAGGGGGGCCGGCCCGTAAATATAGCCTTCCAGAAAGAAGTTTTCAAAAGGGAGAAGCCCTTGATGGTGGGGAAGAGGAAATGACACGGCAGCTTCCTCGCTTGCACAGGCTTTGCTGTCCCCTGGCTGGGGAGCGACGTGAGTAACAGCTGGCCGGCAATGACAAAAGGTTTTTGAATTTTCAGGGAATTTGCAGGAATGGAACCGGTGGAAACGGGGAGCTGCAAGCTGGCACAGCCCCTTGGGTGTAATTTTCAGCCGCTTTCAAAGGCTTTGGACGGAGGGCTTTCAAACATGTGCAGAGTGCCCCACGTTTTGCTCCTCAGCAGGTCGCAAAAAGGGACCCCCGGGGACGTTGCAAGTGTCATAAAGAGGAGTCTGGGGATGTGGGGATGCTGCAATGGTCTTAATAAAGTGTGAAAAAGTGGTCATGAGTGCCCTTTTTTCCCCGCCAGGGCCTTTGTAACTTCAGCCACCAAACGACCTGTTGTTAAGTCGGACTACCTGTATTTCCTGGCCCATCAAGGCCCCGAAGGAAACTGGGATGGGAGCCAAAAGGGACATTAAAAATAGCTTCAAGTATTTGCTGTATAAACTCGATCGGCAAACATTCCTGCTGGCTGGCAATTGAAGGATGTAAACAGACCCTGGGAAGAAAGGAAGAAGCTCCGGAAAATGGACCGTCTCATGAGGACAATAGGAGGACAGAGCTGCAATTTACTGCCTGAAGCAGGGGTCTCCAACCTTGGCAACTTTAAGACTTGTGCACTTCCATTCCCGGAGTTGAAGCTTTGCTGGCTGAGGAATTCTGGGAGTTGAAGTCCACAAGTCTTAAAGTTGCCAAGGATGGTCTGAAGAATTTGTGATTGATTTGCAGATTCAGATCATGCTGAATGCAAATTCCCAGCTCCTTATGTAGCTTTAGGGTGGTGCGTTGGTTAGTTTGCAGAAACGTTTTAGCCACTTTAAGATGGGTGGACTTCAACTCCCAGAATTCCACAGCCAGACTAAGCCTAACCCAAGAGAGCTGGCTAGGGAATTCTGGGAGCTGAAGTCCACCCATCTTAAAGGATGCTGGCTGGGGAATTCTGGGAGTTGAGGTTCACACACCTTAAAGCATCCTGACTGGGGAATTCTGGGAGTTAAGGTTTACCCATCGTAAAGCATGCTGGCTGGGGAATTCTGGGAGTCAAAGTCCACCCATCTTAAAGGATGCTGGCTGGGGAATTCTGGGAGTTGAGGTTCACACACCTTAAAGCATCCTGACTGGGGAATTCTGGGAGTTAAGGTTCACACACCTTAAAGCATCCTGACTGGGGAATTCTGGGAATTGAGGTTCACACACCTTAAAGCATCCTGACTGGGGAATTCTGGGAATTGAGGTTCACCACTTAAAGCATCCTGACTGGGGAATTCTGGGAGTTAAGGTTCACACACCTTAAAGCATCCTGACTGGGGAATTCTGGGAGTTAAAGTTCACACACCTTAAATCATCCTGACTGGGGAATTCTGGGAATTGAGGTTCACACACCTTAAAGCATCCTGACTGGGGAATTCTGGGAATTGAGGTTCACACACCTTAAAGCATCCTGACTGGGGAATTCTGGGAGTTAAGGTTTTACATCCATCTGCATGCATGACTGCTGGGGAATTCTGGGAGTCACAGTCCTGACCCATGCTGGCTGGGGAATTCTAGTCATGCTGGCTGGGGAATTCTAGTCTCTTCATCCACATCTGTTTTTTACACCCTAAAAAGCTCTTCATTGCCACACCTTCCTACCCTCCTGATGCACATCCAACTCTTTCCTGGCATCTGGATGCTGGCAGCATCCTGAACCTTGCCAGGCTTCCTGCTGGTGCCCATGAGCAAAATGTGAGGTGCTGCTTTCCCCATCAACCAGCTTGTGACTGGCTTGTTTACAGCCTCCTCAAATGAACGCTGGTGGGCTTGAACCCAGCTTGGCCTCCTGTTTTTTGGGTGGCCACGACTTCTCTGTTGGGATGGGAAGACCACCCCGGCCTGTGTTTTGAAACTGTTTGGGCTGTTAGGCTGCCCATTTCGAGTGACGTTCATGCTGGCAAAGATATACTAATGCACTAATCTGGGTGTGGATTGGCACTTTCCCCACCAGAGTCCCAGAAGGTGTGAGGGCACCAATTCTGAGCATTGATGACCCAGCCAAAGGGCCTTTTCAGAGTTGGGCGAACGCACGATCTCTCGTCCATTGCTTACTACAGAAGTGATTGCTTTCCTCTCCTGGGATCGGGGAGCGAAGGAGATGAGACCGGTGTATTTCCAAGGTGCGGGAAAGACCTGTAGTTCTCTGGCCAAATCGTCCTGGGTGCTTAGGCCACCCTGATACACCTTTTGCGTTCAGATAGCAGGAACAAGCCAGCATCTATTTCACCTCTCGGCTGAGCCGCGTCACCTTCCTTCTCTTGCTCAAGGCAAGCGTGCCCAACGCGAGGGAGAGGGGCTGACCAACTCTCTTGCACGCTTCTGCTTGGTGCTGGGAGCGGAATTGCTCAATCTTGTGGCTGTTTGTACATCCCCACCCCCTGCTCCACTGTGGCTGGTCTTCCTGACACGGCTATAAATCCTTCCCTCGGCTTAGAGCTAAGCTTGCAAACAAACACTGATGTAATTCTCGCAGGATGAGGGTGGAGAAAGCACTGGGAATTACTCACCCCAAAGTTGGACTTTCCTTTTTCTTCTTCTCTATCTCTCTCTCCATCCCGTGGTGTCTGTAGTCTAATGTTTCTCAACCTTGACAAATTAAGACATATGGACTTCAACTCCCAGAATCCCCCAGGCAGCATACTTTAAGGTGGATGGACTTCAATTCCTAGCATCTTCCAGCCAGTATATTTTAAGACGGGTGGAGTTCAATTTCCAGACTCCTCCAAACTTGGCAACTTTAAGACTTGTGGACTTCAACTCCCAGAATCCCCCAGCCAGCATGCTTTAAGACAGAGGTCTCCAAACTTGGCAACTTTAAGACTTGTGGACTTCAACTCCCAGAATTCCTCAGCCAGCATAGCAAGTCTTAAAGTTGCAAGTTTGGGGACCCCTGCTTTAAGATGTATGAACTTCAACTCCCAGAATCCCCCAGCCAGCATGCTTTTAGATACATGGACTTCAACTCCCAGAATCCCTCAACCAGCATGTAAAGTCCTACACTTAGGCAAGAAAAACCAAAAGGACACATATAGACTGGGTGAAACCAGGCTCAATAGCAGTAACCGTGAGAGGGATCTTGGAGTCTTAGTGGACAACCAGCTAAAGATGAGCCAGCCATGTGCAGCAGCAGCCAAAAAAGCTAATGCAATCCTAAACTGCATTAACAGAGGGATACAATCAAGATCAAGGGACGCCTAATACCACTCTATAAAGCCTTAGTAAGACCACACCTAGAGTACTGCATCCAGTTTCGGTCACCACACTATAAAAAAAGATGTTGAGACTCTAGAAAGAGTGCAGAGAAGAGCAACCAGGATGATGAAGGGACTGGAGACTAAAACATACGATGAATGGTTGCAGTCTAGGGAAGAGAAGGACCAGGGGAGACAGGATAGCAGTCTTCCAATATTTGAGGGGCTGCCACAGAGAGGAGGAGGGGGTCAAGCTGTTTTCTAAAGCACCTGAAGTCCAGACAAGGAATCATGGATGGAAACTGAACAAGGAGAGATTCATAGAAATAAGGAGGAATTTCCTGGCAGTGAGAACCATCAACCCATGGAACAGCTTTGCCTTCAGATGTTGTGGGAACTTCATCACTGGAGGCTTTCAAGAAGAGATTGGACTGCCCTTTGTCAGAAATGGTGTAGGGCCTGCTGCTTGGGCGGGGGGGTTGGACTCGATGACCTACAAGGTCTCTCCCAACTCTGATTATCTGTAATCTAATCTGCATGCCGCATCAGCTTTCCAAGAGTCAGAAACAGGAGTGCAATTTTTGCTAGAACAACTTCCCAGTTGTCCCCTGTCAATTGTCGAGCCAACTCAGACCCACCTGCCAAAATGTAATTCCCCCAAGCTGTTTGCCTTCGGGCTGCCTCTCACGCCAGGGAGGGCTAACATGAGCCGCTTCTGAGTAGCTTTGATGTGGATCCCTGGATGGAAAGTGACTAAGAAGACCCCCACAAGGAGGTCAACTGAAAACTATGCAAACTGCTTCTTGACCCAGCCAAGAACAAGATCTCCAGATCTGCTGCCAGAGGTGTTGTGGGACCTCACCAGGGGACGTGGGGGTGTCATTGTCTGAACTGAGTCTTCTTCTTCCCACCCACCTCATCGCTGTGGCCAGAGGTGCTCTATTCGATCCAGATGTGGAATGTTCCCAATCCTCCCACCCCCAGGAGCCTGTAAAAGTATCTGGATGGGCTGGCACTCAACTCTGTCCCCTTAACCCCAGGGCCTTCCCCGGTGCATCGAACGGCGCATTTTGAAGTCTGCATTTGTCTGTCTCTTGGATATGCACTGATGTTGGGATTGATTTCATGGGGGGGTAGTGATTCACAGCAGCAGGGGGGGAGATAAAAATTGGAATTTTGTGCCCGTGTGCTGGAGTCAGAGGAGGGCGAGAAAGGAACTGTAAATCCTTTGTGGTAACACAGGTAGTCCTTGACTTATGACCATTCCAGAGGTGGTATTCAGCAAGTTTTGACCAGTTCTGGAGAACCAGTAATGTTCTGATCCAAACCTTGTTCCAAGGAAACCAACACGAAACAGAGGTAACAGCAAAACCTTTTAATGATTCTTACTTAATTCGTTCCTTCCCGGTTAAAAGGCTGTTTCAAACTAATTGCCTCTGATAAGAACCAGCCTTGCCAAGGTGGTGCAAGGCTGCCAAGAACACTAGATAAACTTGGCAAGAAGTATTTCAAACACAAAGAGTCTCCAAACACCAGCCAAGAACTTCCAAACATCCACAAGGCTCGAGTGCAAAAACGTCTTTGCTTCCTGCAAAGAACTCCGGTTTCTCAGCTGGCTTTTATCTCTTAAGGGAGGGGCCATTACCTTGCAGCCTTACTCCTGAGTCACCTGTGCTGCTGCAGCTGCTTTTTCCTTCGAGCAGCCCTGCGCGCACCTGCACTGGGCATAGCCTCCACAATCTCTGAAGGTAGCACTCCACTCCCTGATGGTCCTGGCCCCATCCCTGCATCACACACAGGCCCCTCATCCGAGTCCTCGCTCTCCGAGACCTCAGCCGTCCGCACCTGCTGCCGGTGAACCGCAACAAGTAGCAGAAATTTTGAGTAGTTCGGAGAACCGGCAAATCCCACTTCTGACTGGAGATTGTACAGTATCCTTCCCCCTGCCATGCCCACCAAGCCACGGCCACAGAACCGGTAGTAAAATTTAAAAAAATTGAATCCCCAAAGAAGACTCAATATTTTACACGGTGTGGGAACGATGGTATAATTGGTTAGATAGGAGATAGAATAAAGACTAGGCATTATTAATTAGAGGCTAGATAGATTAAAATATATTTGAGTAGAAGTTAATACTTGATAGAACATACAGAGTATTGCTATGTAAACATCACCACAGGTAGTCGTTAACGTAATATTTTTAATGGTTTTAATGGTTTGTGTGTTTGACAGTTTGTTTTTAATGTGAGTTTGTTTGTTTTTAATGTAATAAAAGGTTTTTTTAAATTCATATTTATATTTAATATTTATATGAATATTTAAATATGAATAAATATGAAGTTAATAAAGTTTTTTTCTAAAAAAAAAAAAATTGAATCCCACCACCGGACCATTTCTTCAGTGCCTGTTCGATGTTACAATAGGGCACTGGGAAAAAATGACTTTTTATAAAGAGTTTTTATAAAGTCTTTTTACATCCTCAGTAAGGCCAGGCCTGGACTATTTGCAACCAGGTTGGGTCAGCACATTACAAAACAGATGTTGAGATTTTGGAAAAAGTGCAAAGAAGAATGATGATTAAAAGGCCTGGAGCCTAAAACATATGAAGAATGGTGGCAGGAATTGGGTTTGGCCAGTCTGGAGTAAAGAAGAAGGACTGGCGGGGGGGGGGCATGATAGCATTATTCCAATATCTCAGGGGCTGCCCCCAAAGAAGAGGGAGTCAAGCTATTCTCCAAAGCTCCTGAAGGCAGGACAAGAAGCAATGGATGGAAACTAGCCAAGGAGGGAAGCAACTTTAGAAATAAGAAGAAACGTCCTAACAGCGAGCACAATTAAGCAGTGGAACTGCTCGCTACCAGGAGTTGTGGGTGATCCATCGCTGGAGGTTTTAAAGAAAAGACTGGACAGCCCCTTGTGTCCAATTGTGTAGTCTCCTGTTTCAGCAGGGGGTTGGACTGGATGACCTCCGATGTCCCTTCCAGCTCTAATCTCAAAATTCGGTCTCTTGGCAACTGCTTCCTATTTGCATCCCACAGGAGCCCCCTCGAAGATAGGCGGACTTCAACTCCCAGAATTCCCCAGCCAGCTGTGCTGGCTGGGGAATTCTGGGAGTTGAAGTCCACAGGTCTTCGCATTGCAAAGAAAAACTGGCCTTTTCCCGGGCTTTAATATAAAAAAACTTGATTTTAAAGCTGGTTTCTTTTTTTTGGCTGGGGAATTCTGGGAGTTGAAGTCCGCAGGTCTTCGCATTGCAAAGAAAAACTGGCCTTTTCCTGGGCTTTAAAATAGAAAAACTTGATTTTAAAGCTGGTTTCTTTTGGCTGGGGAATTCTGGGAGTTGAAGTCCGCAGGTCTTCACATTGCAAAGTAAAACTGGCCTTTTCCCGGGCTTTAAAATAGAAAAACTTGATTTTAAAGCTGGTTTCTTTTTTTTTGGCTGGGGAATTCTGGGAGTTGAAGTCCAGGGTCTTCGATTGCAAAGAAAAACTGGCCTTTTCCTGGGCTTTAAAATAGAAAAACTTGATTTTAAAGCTGGTTTCTTTTTTTTGGCTGGGGAATTCTGGGAGTTGAAGTCCACAGGTCTTCGCATTGCAAAGAAAAACTGGCCTTTTCCCGGGCTTTAAAACAGAAAAACTTGATTTTAAAGCTGGTTTCTTTTTTTTTGGCTGGGGAATTCTGGGAGTTGAAGCCCGCAGCTCTTCGAATTGTAAAAGAAAAACTGGGCTTTTTCTGAGCTTCAAAACAGGGGGTGGGGGGAACCTGAATTTTAAAGCTGTTTTTTTCCCCTTGCAGAATTTACTCCTTTAGTCCCACGGATGGACAGAATATCTGTGTGATCTCCTGAACCAGGAGAAAAAAAAACATTTGGGGCATATCTTCCTTTTCAAGGGAGGTTCAAGAGGTCTTGGTGGGGACTGGTGCACAGTAGCCTTCAGCTGGCCCTTCCAGGCCCCTCTGTGTGTGCGTGTGTGTTTGTGTGTCGGTGTGAGAGTTGTGTGCGGTAGCCGCTTCAGCTGACCTATCCGGAAGGCATTTCCTGCTGACACCAGCAACGAGGGGGTGAAAGTGGGAGAACTTGAAAAGAATTTGCAAACCACAATTCATCCTTTCCCAGGCCAAGGAGAGGCCTAGCCGTGGATGATCCCTGCCCCAGGCCTGGGAAGGGGGCTGTTGGCTGAGCACCCCACCCTCCCACCCACCTCACCCTCTCCAGCCCCTCCAGGGAAGGTTTGGTCATAAGGTTTGGTTGGAAAAATGATCCGGAGTTGCGTCTGATTTGGTGACCTCCCCCTAAGGAGCCCGTCTGAGTCCTCTCTGGCCAGGGGAGGGGGTGGTGATGGTTAGACACCCCCAAATACCATAAAGGCCTGGGGTGCGGGGTGTCAGTTAGGAGCGGGAAGAGGTCAGTTCAAATCCTCCCTTGACCACAAAGCTCAATGGGTGTTCTTCTCGGGAGGTGTTCTTCTTCAAAACCGGTCTACCTCGCAGGGCTGTTGGGCAATGGTGGGATTCAAAAACTTTTACTACCGGTTCTGTGGGCATGGCTTGGTGGGCGTGGCAGGGGAAGGATATACTGCACAATCCCCCTTCCCTCCCCACCCCACTAACCTGCTTTCCAGCTCCGTTCTCCTGTGCAGGGCAACCAAAGGAGACCCAGCCAATCAGCTGTGGGCTTGGCTTGGTGGGCGTGGTGTTCTGTGGGCGTGGCTTGGTGGGCGTGGTGTGGCTTGGTGGGCGTGACAGGGGAAGGATATACTGCACAATCCCCCTTCCCTCCCAACCCCATTAATCTGCCCTTCCAGCTCCGTTCTCCTGTGCAAGGCAACCAAAGGAGACCCAGCCGATCAGTTGGGACTCAATGGGAGGCAGAGAAGAGATGGGGTTGGCAGGGCCAGTCAGAGGCGGGATTTGCCGGTTCTCTGAACTACTCAGAATTTCCGCTACGGGCTGAATCCCACCTCCACTTCCTTCCCTCAGGCATGAAATCTGTCTGAATGCCAATCAACAGGAGGCTGGGAGTTCTAGTTCCACCTTAGGCAGCTGGGTGACCTGGGACCACTCTCTCACACAGCCAATTTCACCTCACATGAGGAGGACGGATTATTAGATATGTTTGTCCCCTGGAGTTATAGCAAAGACAGGTTATAAACAAACAAACAAACAAACGACCATGGACAAGAAATGGTTTGATTTGCTTAAGAAGGGAGCTGCCCTGGATGGTGCAGGCTGGGAGCTGTTGATCAGGGATACTGTGGGTTTTGATGCTCCCACTGGATATGTGTTGGGCTAGCTGATCTCTGAGGTTCCTTCTTATGTTCTGAGATGCAGCGGAAACGAATATGGACTTATCAAACAATTAGTTCCAGCGGAACTGAGTCATTTTCAAAGTAGCCCGTGGGTGAATCTCTGCAAATGTAATCTTTACTTCAGTCATGGGAAACTTTGTGCTACTTGTGCTTGGTCATGCACACATCCACATTAATGCACATGTGTGTGTGCACATGCCCAGCAGGGGAAATTGCCTTTTCCAACGTTGTCCTTGTGTCTTCTTCTTCAGTTGCACTGCTGTTTGGGCTGTCAGTGCAGTGTTTCTCTTCTTGGCCACTTTAAGATGAAATGACTCCAACTCCCAGGATTCCCCATTCTGACTGGGGAATTCTGGGAGTCGAAGTCCATCCATCTTAAAGCATGCCGGCTGGGGAATTCTGGGAGTCAAAGTCTATCCGGGCTGTGACCCTGGGGTGGGGTGGTTTTTTAGAGTTTTAACTCTGGGATTTTAGTGTTAATTCGGCTCGATTTGTTTAATCTGGTTTTATCTAATTTATTGTCGTGTTATTTTTACTTGTAAGCCGCCCGAGTCCTTCGGGAGAGGGGGCGGCATATAAGTCGAATAAATAAATAAATAAATAAAGTCCATCCATATTAACGCATGCCACCTGGGGAATTCTGGGAGTCAAAGTCTATCCATCTTAAAGCATGCCAGCTGGAGAATTCTGGGAGTTGAAGACCATCCATATTAAAGCATGCCAGCTGGGGAATTCTGGGAGTCAAAGTCCATCCATATTAAAGCATGCCGGCTGGGGAATTCTGGGAGTCAAAGTCCACCCATCTTAAAGCACGCCAGCTGGGGAATTCTGGGAGTTGAAGTCCATCCATATTAAAGCATGCCAGCTGGAGAATTCTGGGAGTTGAAGACCATCCATATTAAAGCATGCCAGCTGGGGAATTCTGGGAGTCAAAGTCCATCCATATTAAAGCATGCCAGCTGGGGAATTCTGGGAGTCGAAGTCCATCCATATTAAAGCATGCCAGCTGGGAAATTCTGGCAGTTGAAGTCCACCATCTTAAAGCATGCCGGCTGGGGAATTCTGGGAGTTGAAGTCCACCTTCTTAAAGCATGCCAGCTGGGGAATTCTGGGAGTCAAAGTCCATCCATATTAAAGCATGCCAGCTGGGGAATTCTGGGAGTTGAAGTCCACTATCTTAAAGCATGCTGGCTGAGGAATTCTGGGAGTTGAAGTCCACCATTTTAAAGTAGTTGAGGCTGAGAAACACAATCCTAAAGCATCATCTCTTTTCTTATTTATACTCGATCCCTACATCCAAAGATTGTTGAAACACACACATGGATTTCATCTCTCCTGCTTGGCATTTCTCACTTCACCACTTGCCTCGTGACTCTAACCGTTGTTTGTTTCCGTCTCGTTAAGATTTAATCCTGGCCGTTGACCGAAATAAAAGGCCTTAAAATTGTGAGGGAAATCATGGCAAGGGTGGAAGACAGGGGGAACTTCGGCTCTTGTCGCTTCTGGATGGATTTCAATCAAACAACCAAGGTCTGAAGTGGGTGGAAATCAAGCCCAAATCAGCTAGAAACCCAGATCTGAGGATGAGGAGGAGGGGGTCTCCAGCACCATGGCTTTGCCCACCTCGTTCCAAGCCTTGATGGCAGGGGTGGGCTGCTGGGGGTTCTGTGCAGTTTGGAGAACCCCCAAATCCCACTCCTGGCTGGCCCTGCCCACCCCTCCCAGGACTCCCCATGTGGCCCGTTTTGGATGCAGGTAAGTGCAGGGCGCATGTGGAGGCTTGGGGACGGCGAAAAACGGGCCTCCCGGAAATTCGGGAAGGCCGGAAACGGGCCTGTTTCCAGCTTCCAGAGAGCCTCCAGAGCCCGAGGAGGCTGTTTTCACCCTCCTGGTAGCCTCCGGAGTCCGGGGAGGGCAAAACCGCCCCTTCCACCATGGTGCAGGAGGCTGACTAGGCCACGCCCACCATGGCCATGCCTACCCAGCAACCAGGCAGAGAACCCCTTGCTAACATTTTTGAAGCCCACCCCCTTGCTTGGTGGCCCTCTGTCCGCTGAGAATCGGTCGGCCTTTGAAGGTTCCTTCTCAAAAGGACGGATCCGCTTGTCTTCTAAAGTCCCAAAGTGTTAGCCCTGCCTGGGGGGCTCCAGCAAGACCTCCTCCCTTTCATCTCTCTGCTACATGTCTAATCTCAAGAGAGAGACGGTGTTTTTGGAGTCTGGCTCCTGAGACGCCACCACCCAAGACGCTGGAGAACGGGGTCAGGAACGGGTTCCTGGCTCTTCTCCAAGGAACTGTCAGAGGAGCAACGGAGCCCCAGAAGCTACAATCCAGGCCTGGCCGCATCTATGATGCATCCAGCCCATCCTACAAACAGATCTCCCCACACGCCACCTTCCACCCCCGTGC
Organism: Naja naja; assembly: GCA_009733165.1. NCBI lineage: Eukaryota > Metazoa > Chordata > Lepidosauria > Squamata > Elapidae > Naja > Naja naja. Next base: position 26,043,102 of record CM019160.1, on the reverse strand, counting down.
CGGATTCCCCACCCGCCCCCCGGGGTCAGGGCTGGTGATAAGAGGCCACCGAGGAGGCTGGAGGGAATGCAGCCGAGTGGAATGAGGTCATGAGGAAGACATTCGTTCCACGCACCACGTGGAACGTGGTGGCCATCAAAAGAAATGCATATGGGAACTTGGAAGAGGATGGAGGATGGTGAGGAGAAGAGATCTGGGTCTCTGCAGAAGGGCTGGGTAAGACAATGCAGGAGTTGTGAGGAGGACCAAGAAGAAGAAGATTTACCAGCATGTCCATTTGCTGATCCTCACCATTGAACACAGAATAATAGGGTTGGTGGAAGGGACCTTCAAGGAATTCTAATCCAACCCCTTGCCTGTGGCAGATCCTATACCACTCCAGACTAACTTTGGGCTTGATAGGATGGGTCGACGTGATCACAGAAAGAATAACAGAAGAGAATAATAGAATTGGACGGGACGCTAAACATCCTCCAGTCAGCTTCTCACCCAAGCAGAAGACCCTCTACCGTTTCAGACAAATGGCCGTCCAATCTCTTCTTGAAACCCTCCCGTGATGGAGCCCCCAAGTCGTTCCACTGATTAATTGTTCTCCCTCTTACCAACATGTCCATCTCCTGGCGCTCACCATTGATGGAACCGTGAAGGTGCCTTGAAACTTGGATGCCTCCTTCAAGGTTGGCCATTGTGGGGAGCCGAAGTAGGGAGCGAAATTTGAACCAGGACAGATCTGAACCAGATCTGAATGGATGTGAACCAGAATAGCCCTCCTTTCTCAACAGGGCTCCGTCCTAGGACAGGTTGACCCTCAAGAGGCAAGATCCAGAGGTGGGATTCAGCCGGTTCAGACCGGTTCGAGTGAACCGTTCATTAAATTATTTGAATCCCACCACTGGCTAGATCTGACCAGGGGAAGTTCCTCCTGTTCCTGTAGGAGGAAGAAAGTTTGGGAGCTTCTCAAAATGAGTCGGAGAAGACATCATGCCTGGCCCAGCCTTGAGAACCAGGGTCAACCCTCTGCTGATTCGTTGGGCCAGCTCCACCTCACAGGATACGAGTAACTCCGAGTGGCTGGTGAGTCAGAGGAGGACACTCGCTCATGCCCACCAAGGGAGAACCGGTGGGAGGGTGTCTCAGGGGTGAGTGTTCCCATCACCCCTCCTGGTGGATCATCCTTTCTGGATTAAGGATGTGTTTGCTCAGCACATTCACCCTCTAAAACTGCCATTTTTCTTGGAAACTTCTAACGGGGGAAGACTTCAACCCCCAGAATTCCCCAGCCAGCTAAGCGACCGGTCGTAATCCGAGGAGTATCAAATTACAGCTAGTCCTCAACTTACAACCACAATCAAGCCCAACATTTCCGTTGTTTGAGACCTTGGTGAAGTGAGTTTTGCCTCATTTTATGACCTTTCTCACCTCAGTCGTTAAGGGAGCCACTGCAGTCGATAAGTTAGTAACCTGGCTCCTAAGTGAATCTGTTTTACCTCGCTGACTTTGCTTGTCGGAAGGTTGCAAAAGGGAATCACGTTGACACTGTGACCGTCATAAATGTGAACCAATCACCAAACATCTGAATTCTGATCATGTGATCTTGGGGAGGCCACAACTGGTAGTAACTGTGAAAAAATGCTCCTAAGTCACTTTTTCCCATGCCGTTGTAACGTTGAACGGTCATTAAACAAACAGTCGTAAGTCGAGGCCTATCTGTATTTATTACAGCTACACAACAGACCCACAACCCAATTCTAACAGCCTCCCACCTTTCCACAGTGATATGATGGCATGTTGGGCAACTGTCTCACATTTGCGACCATTTGTAGTGTCTTGTGGTGCCACGGCAACACCTTATGATGGTTTTGTCTAAACACTGGCCCTTATTTTCAGCAAAACCAGCCCAAAGGAAGCCAACCGCTGCTTCGCTTAATGACTGTGGCTGCATGGACAGGGTGCTCGCTGAATAACGCCATCCAGTTAAAAAAACGTCTCAAAGTCGTCTTTTTCAACTTCTCCAAGTAACACCTGGAAAAGCTTCCAAGATCTCCTGTGCAACCCACCAATGGTGGGGGCTTCAAAACCTTTTACTACCAGTTCTGTGGGCGTGGCTTGGTGGGCGTGGCAGGGGAAGGATACTGCAAAATCCCCATTCCCTCCCCACCCCACTAACCTGCTTTTCAGCTCCGTTCTCCTGTGCAGGGCAACCAAAGGAGACCCAGCCGATCAGCTGTGGGCGTGGCTTGGTGGGCGTGGTGTTCTGTGGGCGTGGCTTGGTGGGCATGGCAGGGGGAGGATACTGCAAAATCCCCATTCCCTCCCCACCCCACTAACCTGCTTTTCAGCTCCGTTCTCCTATGCAGGGGAACCAAAGAAGACCCATCCAATCAGCTGAGACTTGGGAGGCGGAGCATAGATGGGGCGGGGCCAGTCAGAGGCGGGATTGGCCGGTTCTCCCAACTACTCAAAATTTCCACTACCGGTTCTCCAGAACCGGTCCGAACTGGCTGAATGCCACCTCTGCAACCCAGCGGCCTCCCACAAGCCAAACTCCAAAGACCAACCGTCCCTAACTCCCAGATCAAAGAAAGGTTTTCCCACGCTCACAATATAAGGCCGCCAACTTGGAAGTAAACTAGTAAGTAATAAGTAAGTAATAAGTAAGTCCAAATAAACTAAACTAAATTGAGAAACCCGTCCCGTTCCTTCTCCTGGACCGAATTTGGCCTCCGTGGAGAGCTGAAGGCCAGGAGACGTTTAGAAAAAGGTCAGCTAAAAATGCGCCGGTGAGAAACAGCCCAGCCGGCTCTTGTGTAATCCCTAAATTCATGGGTGTTTCGTCAAGCCCAGATTTATTTCCCCCCCCCCACACACAAAAAATATGTATTTTTTAAAAGGGGGATGGAGGAGTGCGATCCCAAGGGAACCTTGTAAGAGCAGAGCAAATGAATCAGGCCGAAAAATATGATTTTTCAAAGACTTTGATTCCTAAAACAGGGTCTGTTTAGTCTGCTGGAGGGGCAGGCTGAGCGAAGGTGTGGGTGGGAGGCGTTTCCGGCAACTCCTCACACCAACCTCCCGTCCAAAATTGTAATTATCCGAGCCCCTCCCTCTCCCAACTGAGCAGCCGGACTCGGCTCAGCAATAGACGCCTCTGGTTTGAGACCCGAAGCTGCAGCCTTAGAAGAGGCTGCCTGTCACCCCTCTATGAGTGAGGTGAGCTAGTGCTGGGAGGCTGCCAGGGAGAGGGGCCTCGGTTCAAAATACGCTGGGCGGCCAATCCAGTTTTTTTCTTTTCAGCACCCCCCCTCCCCAACTCCAGAATGGAGGGCGTGGATGCCTCCACGATTAGAGGAATTGGGGAGGGGGGAATGGAAGGGATTGTGTGGCGTCTTTGCATGAGTCAGTGCCTTGCCAGAGTTTATCACAACATACAATGTTACGGTGGAACTCAAAAAGGGGGCTTACTTCCTCATACTTAAAACCATCATAGCAAAAAAATTTCTTCGTTTTTCTTTCTTTCTTTCTCTTTTTCTTTTTATCTTTCATCTCCCTTCCTTCCTTTCCTTCCTTCCCTCCTTCCCATCATTTTCTTTTTTCTTTCTTTCTTTCTTTCTTTCTTTCTTTCTTTTCTTTCTTTCTTTCCTTTCTTTCTTTCTCTTCCTTGCTCCTTTTTCTTTCTTCTTCCTTCTTCTTCTCTTTCTTCTTCTTCTTCTCTCTTCTTTCTTCTTCTTCTTCTTCTTTCTTCTTCTTCTTCTTCTTCTTCTCCTTCTCCTTCTCCTTCTTCTTCCTCCTCCCCATAAACCCCACTCCTTCTAGCACTGATGATGTTCCCTAGTTGGGTCAGGAAACATCTGCAAGAAAACAACCAAGCTCAGAGCACCAGCACCCCAGTATTTTCTTCTTCTTCTTCTCCTTCTTCTTCCTCCTCCTCCTCTTCTTCTTCCTCCTCCCCATAACCCCCACTCCTTCTAGCACTGATGATGTTCCCTAGTTGGGTCAGGAAACATCTGCAAGAAAACAACCAAGTTCAGAGAGCACCAAGCATCCCACAGTATCTTCTTCTTCTTCTTCTTCTTCTTCTTCTTCTTCTTCTTCTTCTTCTTCTTCTTCTTCTTCTCCCTTCGTCTTTCTTCTTCTTCCTGCTTCTTTCCTTCTTTCTTCTTCTTCTTCTTCTTCTTCCATTCTCTATTCTATTGTCTTCTTGACTCTTCCTCCTCCTCCTCTTTCCTCTTCCTCCTCTCTCCTCCCTTTTCTTTTCCCTCTTTTCCTTTCCCCCTTCTCTTCTTCCTTTTTTTCTCCTCCTTATTCTTCTCCTTCCTGCCTCTCCTCTCCTCTCCTCCCTCCCTTTGTGAGCTGTCCACGAAATGTCTCCAAGGTATTAGGTACCAGCCTCACCTGAGAAATGGCCAAGGGGCGGAGCTTCCTTTCTCCCTCCTCCTCTGCCCTCTGGCCAATCCGGGCTCCTTGTGGGAGTCCCTCTGCCATCTCAGCCAGCTCTCCCAGCCCTTCTGAAGACCCTCAACGCATCAGGATTTGCACCAAAGAGATAGGGCTGGAAGGGAAAGAGGAGGGCCAGGGGCCACCACAACATAGCTTGGCTTGACTGAGCCGTCCAGGAACCAAGACATTGATCTTCCATCTCAAAGGCCCCCCTCAACAGCTCCATCCTCTTCTCCTTTGGCTTTGGGGTTCCTTATCCTTGGTCCTCCAGGAGACAGTCAACGAACGGGATGGAAGATACGGAGGAGGAGATTCTACCAGGGCGCCCAAATGGCATTATTTCCCCCCCCTCAAACTCCCCCTTTCTCTTTTTGATGGGATCCAGCTTTGTAGGATCTCCTGCAGGCCCCAGGTGGGTGGGACTTGCCGCCGGCTGGGACAAGGGCAGCCGGGAACTATTTTAAAACTGCAGCAGACGAATCCCAGGCTGTTTCTACTGGCAAAGTCTGGCTCTCTTTTCCCAACCGAATCCGCAGCCGGTCCAAAGAGGCGGGCACCTGCGTCCCTCCCCACACCCCCGGTCTGCCTGGGTAGAGTGCCTCTGTTGTGCCAGGGTATTTCCCCCTTCCCCCCCACACACATACACCAAAAGTGGCTGAGACCAGACCCCGTGGGATGAATGGATCCTTCTCTGGGTCAGACAGTGATGGATTACACCACAAGGTGGAGCCGAGTGCCAGGGAGGGCTTGAGTCGTTGAGGGGCAGGAAATTTAACCCAGTTTTGGGTTGGCCAGGTGCTCCGAGAGGGCAGGAATGGTCCTGCCGTGGTGAGAATTGTTTTCTTTTGGACATTCCCTTCTGGAATTGAAATCGGAGCCCCGCATTCCATCAATGCTGCTCTATTCATCCAGATGGATATCGCAGTCCTGGGACTTGGGTCTAATTTTTTTTTAAAATTCGTATTTATATGCCGCCCTTCTCCGGAGACTCAGGGCGGCTTACAGTTTTTGGGATACAACCCAATGCGCTCAGCAATAGCCTTCCTTCCATTGTATATGCCTGCTTATTACTAAGCGGCATTTTTACAAAGTCAGCTTATTGCCCCCAACAATCTTGGGTCCTCAATTTACCTACCCCGAGAGGATGGAAGGCTGAGTCAACCTTGAGCCTGGTGGGATTCGAGCCTACAGTAATTACAGGCAGCTGGAGCTAAGTGCTAGGCTATTAACAGCCTGCACCACCAAGGCTCCATCTTAGCACCATCATCATGCCATCATGTGCTACCCAAGCAGAAAGAACAAACCGAATGAATTAGGCACCTTCATGGGTTGGGATTGGGGCTACCTAAAGGACCCTCTTCTCCCTGGCATTACTACCTGTCCAGTTGGGTCCCGCAGGATGGACGTATTACAGTCCCTTGGTTTAGTGGTTAAGGCACCAGGCTACAAAACTGGAGATGTGCAGTTCTAGTCCCACCTTAGCCATGAAAGCTGGCTGGGTGACTTTGGGCCAATCACCAGGAGACAGTGAATTCTACTTCCAACTTAGCCATGAAAGCTGGCTGGGTGACTTTGGGCCAATCACCAGGAGACAGTGAATTCTACTTCCACCTTAGACATGAAAGCTGGCTGGGTGACTTTGGGCCAATCACCAGGAGACAGTGAATTCTACTTCCACCTTAGACATGAAAACTGGCTGGGTGACTTTGGGCCAATCACCAGGAGACGGTGAATTCTACTTCCAACTTAGACATGAAAGCTGGCTGGGTGACTTTGGGCCAATCACCAGGAGATGGTGAGTTTTAGTTCCACCTTAGCCATGAAAGCTGGCTGGGTGACTTTGGGCCAATCACCAGGAGACAGTGAATTCTACTTCCACCTTAGCCATGAAAGCTGGCTGGGTGACTTTGGGCCAATCACCAGGAGATGGTTCCACCTTAGCCATGAAACCCAGCCAAGTGACTTTGGATGAATCTCTCTCTCTCTCTCTCTGTCCAAGCCACCTTACAAGATTGTCGTTATGGGGAAATAGGCGGAGGGACGGTACGTTAGATACGCCTGTCGCTTTGAGCTGTTTGTCAAACGAATAAAAGACGGGCTTCTCAACCAACCAATCGTTCCAAAACCGAGGCAGCCGTCCTGCCCACGAAAGGATGCAGCTGGAACGCCGCAGGTGGCTTTGTGGGCACGCACTGTGGTGCCCTCCCGTGCGAGGAGGCGGTGACGGAGAAATTCCGAAGAAACGGAGGCGATAAATTTCTTCCTCGGGATCCCAGAGGAACCGAGTGCCGTTCCGCTGAGAAGGCCGTGCGTGATCGGCTTTTTGCATCGTCTCCGAGGGTTGTTTGCAGGGTTGAAAAACGAAACAAGACTACAGGTCTTCTCGTGGCTGAATCAGCCCCTCCAGGGAACTCTGCCACGTTGGGCAGAGATGCCTGCGTGGGAGGAGCCCCCCCCCCTACACACACACACACACACACACACACCCCTCTTATCGGTAGTGTTTACTCAGCTGCCTCCCTGCCTCCTGTGGTCCGGCAGCAGCACCTCTCCAAGGTGTGAGTCACTGGTGGGGCCTGGCTGGGGCTGGGAACCAGGCAGGTGACTCAAGAGGCCATGGTGTAATTTCGGGCCGTAAAGAGGTATCATTACCACTGCCCACGGATGATGGAAATAGACCCAGGGTCCTCTTCGACACGCAGCCGGGGCTAAACAAAAGCAAGCAAAAGGATGGGAAGGAAAACAAGTACTGGGGTCACACCTACATCTACGCTTCCAATGGGCTACCGTGCCGTCCTTGTTCCCAGCTGGCCTCAGGTTGGCTGCTTCCTTCGCCTGCATCCTGCCATGGAGGCCTCGCCCCAGGAGGCTTATAAACCCCATTCCTAAATTCCAAGAATTCCCCCGGTCAGCATGCTTTGAGATCAGAGTCAGAATCGAGCTGGGACCTTGGAGGTCTTCGAGTCCAGCAAGCAGGAGATCCCAGTTCTAGACCATTTCAGACAAGTGGCTGCCCAGCCTCTTCCTAAAAACTTCCATTGATGGAGAATCCACAATTTCTGTTGGGAAGCTGTTCTATTGGTTAATGGTCCCCACTGTTAAGAAGTTTCTCTTTAATTCCAGGTTGCTTCTCTGCTTGATTAGTTTCCATCCGTTCTTTCTCGTCCTGCCTTCTGTGCTTTGGTAAATGAATTGCCTCCTGGTGGCAACCCCACAAATATTGGAATCCTGCTAACATGTCCCCTCTAGTCTCTTCTCTAGATTAGTCAAACCCAAATCCCACTTAAGTTCCAGCTGCCTGCAATTAGCGCAGGCTCGCACCCCACCAGGCTCAAGGTTGACTCAAGCCTTCCATCCTCTCGGGGGTAGGTAAATTGAGGACCCAAGATTGTTGGGGGGCAATAAGCTGACTTCGTAAAAAGGCCGCTTGGTAATAAGCAGGCATATACAATGGAAGGCAGGCTATTGCTGACGCCTTGGGTTGTGCTGCAGAAATTGTGGGCCGCCCTGAGTCTCCGGAGAAGGGCGGCATATAAATATGAATAAAAACAAAAAAAATCCTGCAGCCGTCCTTCCTCTGTTTTTAGCCTCTGGGCCTTTCATCACCTTAGTTAGATGGGTGGACTTCAACTCCCAGAATTCCCCAGCCGACCTGCTTTAAAATGGATGGCAGAGAAAAAACCCCTTGCTCTTCAAGCCCCCGGTGATGTTCCCTAGCTGGGTCATGAAACGTCTGCAAGAAAAGAAACCAAGGAACCCCTGCAAAGGTATGTCCTTTAAACCAGAGGTGTCCAAACTCGGCAACTTTAAGACTTGCGGACTTCAGCTCCCAGAATTCTCCAGCCAGCTATGCTGGCTGGAGAATTCTGGGAGCTGAAGTCCACAAGTCTTAAAGTTGCCGAGTTTGGACACCTCTGCTTTAAACCAAGCTGTGGAAAAGCAGCTAAGGTTTTGGATGAGGAAGGATCAAGAGCAGAGAGCAGTTTCCCGCAAGGATTCAGAGAAGAATTCTCTCGAATGTCAGAGTTGGCTGAACTTCTGCCATGATTTAAGCATCGAGTAGTCCACCCTTGGGGGGGGGGGAGGCAAGGGGGGGGGGAGAAACTCGGGACTCCGAAAGTTGTAGCCCAGCCAAGCCTGACTCCCACCTAATCCTGGGAAACAGGGCCACAAGCGAGGCAAACGAAGGGTTGTATCAAACCACAAGCGTCTTCCAGCCCAAGGGTACCCTGCAATCTTCGAAGCCGTTGACCTCAGCTTCTTAGAAATTTCTCTCCTTCGCTCCCTGGAAATTCAGAAACGCGGATCTGGGCTGCTGGATGACGCAAGCCACCCGGTCCAGGGTTTTACAAGGAGCCAGGGTGGACTGTATGGTGGAAGAGGTTTGGGAGGAGGGAGGAGAGCCAGGTTCAAATCCTCCCCTGGGGGGGGGGGTGTCACCGAATGCCCTCGGCGACTCCGGATCCGCCATGATTCTTAACTCCAGCTTTATACTGTCGCACAGGTAGGCCTGGGCTTCCCTGCCGTTTGTTGAGGGACCGTTCGAAGCCACGACAGCACTGGGGGTGGGGTGGGGGGAAAGTGACTCGTTTTTGGGACTTTGCATCTCGGAGGGTGAACTAGTACACAACCTTGTATACTTCTGTAGGTTGTACAGGTGTGAACCTGTACACAACCTACAGAAACTTACTCTCTTTAAGCAGTTACAGTCGCCCTTGACTCACAACCATTTGTTTAGCAAGCGTTCAATGTTACAGTGGAACTGAAAAAGGGGGCTTATTTCCACCTACTTAAAACCATCACAGCACAATCTTTTGTTTTATTATTATTATTATTATTGGAATTGAGACCTTGTTCTTCCCTCTTGTATGTCTGGATCATATGAATGAGTTTTGATTTTATATTGTATAGGCTACTGTTTTTTATCTTGTTGTACGCCGCCTCGAGTTCCCCAATGGGGGAAGAGAGGCGGGATATAAATTTAATAAGGGCCTTGGAGGTGCAGGCTGTTAAACGCCTAGCACTTAGCTCCAGCTGCCTGTAATTATTGCAGGCTCGAATCCCACCAGGCTCCAGGTTGACTCAGCCTTCCATCCTCTCGGGGTAGGTAAAGTGAGGACCCAAGATTGTTGGGGGCAATAAGCTGACTTTGTAAAAAATGCCGCTTAGTAATAAGCAGGCATATACAATGGAATGAAGGCTATTGCTGAGCGCATTGGGTTGTATCCTGGGAACTGTAAGCCGCCCTGAGTCTCCGGAGAAGGGCGGCATATAAATGTAATTTAATAAATAATAAATAAAAATAAAAAATAAATAAAATAAATAAATAAATTAAATAAATTAATAAAAAGAGGCTTTCAAGCAGCGTGAGCCACAGGTTGATTTCAGGAGCTTCCGGTAAAAACAAAAAGTGCGCCAGGGACCTTGGCAGCTCTCTTTGCCCAAAATACCTGTTGCCGAGACATGCCTGGTTTTGCATGATTTGTGGGATTGCAACATCCTCCTCAACATCCTGATCAAAAGCAGGTTTCTTTCTGGGAAGCACAAAGAAGACGTGACAACGATCTACCCTCCCATCCAGGACCCCCTGAACCTTTTAATCTGCTGGGAACCTCGTTTATTTGTCTCTTTAGATCAGGGGTCTCCAACCGTGGCAACTTTAAGAGACTTGTGGACTTCAACTCCCAGAATTCCCCAGCCAAGGCTGGCTGGGGAATTCTGGGAATTGAAGTCTACAAGTCTTAGAAGTTGCCACGGTTTGAGACCCCTGATTTAGAGCTCACCTTTAGGATTTTTGAGCCGAGAGGGAGTGACAGCCCTCCCCCCAAAAGTGCAGAGAACAGCAACAAACATGATTAGGGGACTGGAGGCTAAAACATACGAAGAACAGTTGCAGGAACTGGGCATGGCCAGTTTAATGAAAAGAAGGACTAGGGGAGACATGATAGCAGTCTTCCACTATCTCAGGGGCTGCCCCAAAGAAAAGGGGGTCAAGCCATTCAATTGAGGATCAAATGAGGTCCTAATACCGCTCTATAAAGCCTTAGTAAGACAACACCTAGAGTATTGCATCCAGTTTTGGTCACCACACTATAAAAAAGATGTTGAGACTCTAGAAAGAGTGAAGAGAAGAGCAAGCAGGATGATGAGGGGACTGGAGGCTCAAACATAATGAAGAACGGTTGCAGGAACTGGGCCTGGCTGGTCTAGGGAAGAGAAGGACCAGGGGAGGCAGGATAGCAAGTGTTTCAATATTTGAAGGAAGAGGGAGAGAAAGAAAAGGAAAGAGAAAGAGAAAGAGAAAGAGAAAGAGAAAGAGAAAGAGAAAGGAAGGAAGGAAGGAAGGAAGGAAGGAAGGAAGGAAGGAAGGAAGGAAAGAAAGAAAGAGGGAGAGCAAGAAACGGAGAGACAGCAAGAGAGAATGACTGGAGGCTAAAACATATGAAGAACGGTTGCAGGAACTGGGCCTGGCTAGTCTAGGGAAGAGAAGGACCAGGGGAGACAGGACAGCAGCCTTCCAGTATTTGAGGGGCTGCCACAGAGAGGAGGAAGGGGTCAAGCTATTTTCCAAAGCACCCGAAGGCCAGTCAAGGAATAATGGATGGAAACTGAACAAGGAGAGATTCAACCAGGAAATAAGGAGAAATTTCCTGGCAGTGAGAACAATAAATCAGTGGAACAACGGTCACCAGAAGTTGTAGCTGCTCCAACACTGGAGGTTTTTAAGAAGAGACTGGACAACCATTTGTCTGAAATGGTAGAAGGTGTCCTGGCCTGAGCAGACGGGGCTGGACTAGAAGACCACCAGGGTCCCTTCCAACTCTGTTGTCCCATTACCTCACTGGCATGGGGATAAACGAATGGAGCTTCCCGTCTTTCCTTCTGCACTGGCACAGTAACATAGAGCTGAAATGTACTATTCTTCTATTTGTTTATTTTTTTAAATTGTACTCCAACTGGAATGTGGAGAGAGATGGGTGCCCAAGAAGAGACTGGTTGGTTCAGATTCGCAGGGGATCTCCTGCCAATGGGACCGGAGGGGGGGGGCGGGTTGGGCTAGAAGACCTCCGAGGTCCCATCCAACTCGTTCTTCTGCTTTGTACTGCGCTCCGTTCGGTTCTGCCAAAATCTGTGAGTCAGGGAAAACGCTCCCGGCCCGCGGGACGGGGAAGGGAGGAAGGAGGGAAGGAGGGTGGCGGGAATACCCTCCACCGGGCCCAGACAGCATCCTGTTTGCAAAGTAATCCACACCAGCCCCAGAACGAGAATACAGCAGCCAGGGAGAAGTCGGCCGGCCTCCGTACCAGCCCAAGACAGCAGGCTGAGGCCTGAGGGTTGCCAAGGGAAGGATTAATCATTGGGGGGTTCCCCCACGGATCTCACCACCTCAAGGGAAAGTGGCGTGAGATCCAGCCCTGAGTTGGCAAGAGATCCCTGGGGTTTTTTTGTTTTGTTTTGTTTTTCCCTGTCCCGGGATGGCAGGATAGGGCTGGGTTGGAGCGCCCACGGGGCTCCGTTGCAGCTTGCTGAGAGACTCAGCCCGCTGCCCGGCCTCCGTGGCATTCGGGAGAGCAATCAGAAGCTGGCAGGCCGCCACGCTGGCAGGAAGGAACCTCCTTGTGGAACGGCGGTTCGAAGGCCCGGCTCCCAGCTGTTGGCCGAGCATTTTTTTTTTGCAGAAATTAAAACTGCTTGGGGTTGGGTCTCCAGTGGGGGATACACAATGGGTTTTTGGGGTGTGATACACAAGCCTCCTCCTCTTTGGGGTGTTTTAAAAGGGTTATTGTTGGGCAAAAGGAGTGCCTGGCCATACTGCTTCCCTCAAAACGACGCTCTAGGGCAGTGGTTCTTAACCTTTTTGAAAGAATCGCCCCCTTGAGCCATTGAGGAAGTTGTCATCGCCCCCCCTCCCCCAACATAACTGCCCCCCTGCCACCTCTTAGCATCCCCAAGGGGGCCAGCAGAGGGGGCCTAAGAGGCGGCAGGGGGGCGGCAAGTGGAACACGGCCCCAGCTGCACATAACGTGCCACTGCTTCCGCATTGGAGGCGCCGGCTCCGGAGCAGTGCTAGTCAATGGGTGAACCTGCAGGACCGGCCGGCACCTTGAACGCCCCCTGTCGCCTCTTAGCACCCCTCTGCCGGCCCCCTTGGGGACGCTAAGAGGCGGCAGGGGGGCGTTCGAGGCGCCGGCCCTGCAGGCTCACCCCATTGACTGTTGTACCGCACCTGAACCGGCGCCTCGAATGCGGCAACATGTTGGGAAAAGCTGCCACCACCGCTTTCCCAAAGTGCTGCCACTCTCACATTCTTTCTGTCTGTCCATCTGTCGGTCCATCCATCCATCCAAAAGGTGTGTCTGTTTGCCTGCCTGCCTTCCTGCCTATCTACCTACCTGTTTGTCTTTTTGTCTACCTACCTATCTACCAATATAGATCTCTCTCTCTCCCAATATATCTCGCTCCATCGCCCCCATATCGCCCCCCTTCTGTTCCTTCGCCCCCACGTCACCTCTTTTCATTCCATCGCCCCCCTGAAAAACAAAATCACCCCTTGGGGGGGCGATATCGCCCAGGTTAAGAACCACTGCTCTAGCGCACTGCACACCAGAACAACTAGACACAAGGACAGTTTTTCCCCGAACACCATCACTCTGCTAAACAAATAATTCCCTCGACACTGTCCAAGTATTTACAAAGTCTGCACTACTATTACTATTAATCTTCTCATCCCTCCTTATCACCCATCTCCTCCCACTTGGGACTGTATGACTGTAACTTCATCGCTTGTATCCTTACGATTTATATGGACTGTTTCCTAGTATGATTTGATTGCTTATTGTACCCTATGACTATCATTAAGTGTTGTACTTGATGATTCTTGACTCTTGACGAATGTATGTTTTCTTTTTTATGTACCCTGAGAGCATTTGCACCAAGACAAATTCCTTGTGTGCCCAATCACACTCGGCCAATAAAGAATTCAATTCTATTCTATTCTGCTAGTCCTCTGTGAGTCTGCCCCTGGCAAGGTAGAAGAGGAAATCTGGGATTTGGGGGGGGGGCTCAGCCAATTTTAGCCGGGGAGTATAAGTACAGGTCAGAGGGATGCGGTGGCTCAGCGGCTAAGACGCTGAGCTTGTCAATCAGGAAGGTCTGGCGGTTCGAATCCCTAGCGCTGCGTAATGGAGGGAGCTCCCGTTACGTGTCCCAACTTCTGTCAATCTAGCAGTTTGAAAGCATGTAAAAAATGCAAATAGAAAAATAGGGGCCCCTTTGATGTGAAGGGAACCGCGTTCCGTGTGCCTTTGAAGGCGTTTAGTCATGCCGGCCACGTGACCACGGAGAGACGTCTTCGGACAGTGCTGGCTCTTCGGCTTTGGAATGGAGATGAGCACTGCCCCCTAGAGCCGGAAACGACTAGCACGGATGAGCGAGGGGAACTGTGATGACCCAGGGTGGGACACAAAAGCAACAAAAGTCACAAAAACAGGTGAAGTCCCTTTAATTCCTTCAACTTGGCTTTAAAAGGTCCAATTATCATTGACTGGAGAAAAAACTCCCCCACAAACAGTTGCGAAAAGGAAAAACTACCATTCAAACTCAAAATACCTATAAATTATAAATAGAAAAAAACAACAACACAAACCACACTGAAGAATTAATGAGACAAGGCAGGATAAGGGCTTGAAGACGTCCACAGATATTGAAATACACACACCGGGAAGGACGCCAGAACTCAGATAAGAACTGAAGACTAGAAATATTTTCACGCTTTGCTTCCAGCACTGGCCCATGCGCAGTTTGTCCTTTTAAACAGTCCTCACAGCTGCAGCCCACGAAGGGGATCAGGGCCCCTTCCTCCCCCGTAGACCATGCCATTCACGTTGCTCTCTTATCCGCTCCTCCCTGTATGCCCTAGGATGAAGAGGGGATGGGCCTGGGTCTTCCTCTGAATGTCCAGCTGGCCTGTGCCCTTCCCCAGTTTCCTCCACAACCTCCTGAGCCGCACTCTCACTCCCTGCTGACTGTTCCTCCTCTCCCTCGGAGTCAGATTCTAATGGGGCATGACAGGAACCTTTACCTTTTTATAAGTACAGGTAGTCCTTGATTTACAACACTTCATTTAGTGACCATTGGAAGTTACAACAGCACTGAAAACAAGTGACTTATGACCTTTTTTTCACACTTGCAGGCCATCGCAGCAACCCTGTGATCAGGGGATTAAAATCCAGGCGCTTGGGAACTGACTCGTATTTATGACGGGGTCACGCGATCCCCTTTTGCAACCTTCGGACAAGTCAAGTCAATGGGGGGAAGCCGGATTCGCTTAACAACCGGGTGACTAACTTAACAACTGCAGGGATTCACTGAAGAACGGCGGCAAGAGAGGTCGTCAAATGGGGCAAAATCCACTTAACCACGGTCTCGCTTAGCGATGGAGATGGTGGGCTCAATTGTGGTCGTAAGTCCAGGACTAGCTGTTGCGTCTTCGGTAAAATCTGAGCCTCCGCTTAAAAGAGCAGGACTTTTTTTTTTTAATATTTTGGTTGTTTTGTATCACAAATTCCATTTCTATATTGAACGGTGTGTTTTCTAGGTGTCCAAAGTGTTAAAATATAAACACCACCACAATCATTATAATCATGTACATGCAAACATATATAATATCAATTGTTATTAAAAAGTATATTATCTTCCATTTTGACATCCGTTGTATAACCATCAAAATATTTACTAGTCAGTTTTTCTTTCCCATGTAGTCCACATTTTCACATAAATCCGCCATCCCACCCCTGTATCAATCTATTAACCCTGTGGTGGCAAACCTATGCAGGCACGCGAGCCCCAGCCAAACTTACCTGCACTGCACATGCGCGTGTCTCCCAGCAGATTTTTGGCCCGTTTTGGCCCTCACGGCAAGGATAGGATAAGATTGGTTAGATCAAATAGGATACAAACTCTGCTTTATTGGCGAGCTTTTCAGGAGGCCACAGCTGGGCCTTTGCACTTCATGGAGGCCCAGGAGAGCAGTTCCTGCAAACGCCACCAGTTAGCATTAACCGTAACATCAATCATGGCGCTGAGTATCAGATTCCTCAGTAGTGAGAAAAGGGGAAGCTGTGGCGTCAATCCAATGTGAGCAAAACATATTCAAGATGACCGGTTGCCTAAGATGATGTCAGTGGCAACTGGGAGGCAGGGCCTGCTGGGACGGCGTCCACATTTCTTTGGAATCTTCTTCCACGGAGGGCTCAGCCAGGCAGCCTCTCCATGCTTATCCTTTGGGTATCCAAAAAGCTTCCCACGTTCTCAGGCGCTTTCAGCCCCGCGTGGCAAAACGTAGTTCTCTCTCTTGGTTTTTGGCTCCAAATGGTTAGGGTTAGAACCAGGGGTGGGAGTCTACCTGTTCGGACCAGTCCTATAGAACCGGTTGTTACGATTCTGCGCAGTTTGGAGAACCGGCAAATTGCTCCTTTGGCTGGCCCCTCTCCCTCCCCCCCCCCCCACTCACTCCTTACCTGGCATACACGCCATCAACCTTGCCTGCGTTTGGTAAGTTGCTATTTTTCCTCCCACCCACCCACCCCCGACCATCAGCTGTTCTGCTGTGCCGGGAGATTTAGATTAGCTAGAAAGCAGGAAATCCTTGGATTTCTTGCTTTCTAGCTAATCTAAAAGCCGAGCTGAACCTTCCTTAGGAGTGAAGCTTCTGTTTTTCAGTGCAGACTCAGGTAGCAGATTGCAGAATGGTAGATCTCTGAGTGAATCCGTGATTCTGTGAGCAACTCAATCTGCCTTCCTGCTTTGCCTGATTTTGGATAAAAGTTGCTCATTTTTTATAAAATATTCAATATTTTACATAAATATTTATAATATTTACATACAAGCCATGCCCACCCCAGTCGCATGACCACCAAACCACACCCACAAATTAGGCCATGCCCACAGAACCAGTTGTTAAGAAATTTGAATCCCACCCCTGATTAGAACACAGAACATCACCCGAGTTTGGAAGGGACCTTGGAGGTCTTCTAGTCCAGCCAACTGCTGGAGACCCTAGACCAGGGGTCCTCAAACTTGGCATAACTTTAAGCTATGCTGGCTGGAGAATTCTGGGAGTTGAAATCCACAAGTCTTAAAGTCGCCACGTTTGGAGACCTCCGCCCTACACCAGTGGGGGCTAACCTTTTCGGCACCAAGTGCTGAAACGGGAACGCATGTGCGTGTGCCGGAAACCGGAAGAGCAACTCCCCGACATGCGCATGTGGGAGTGCCAGAAACTGGAAACTTAAGTTTCCCGCGCATGTGTGTCGGCCACATGGCCTTCCGGTTTCTAATGTGCATGTGCATGTGCAGACCAGCTGGCTGGTGTATGCATATGCTCCGGGGAGCTGCTCTTCCAGTTTCTGGCGATCCCCCGCATGCGAAGTCCAGCTGGCCAGCTCGCATCAGAACCCGGAAGAGCAACGCGTGATGGTTGGCATGCCCGGAGAGATGGCTCTGCGTGCCACTTCTGGCACATGTGGCATAGGTTTGCCACCCGGGACCTAGGCCACTCCAGACAAAGGGTCATCCAATCTTTTCTTCTCCATTGATGGAGTACCCACAACCTCTAGAGGCAAGCAGTTCCAATGGTTAATTGTCCTCACTGTCAGGAAATTTCTCCTTGGATCTCGGTTGCTTCTCTTCTTGATTAGTTGGTTAGGGAATGCATTTGGGGTTTAGTTAGTTTAGTTTTATTTGACTTGTATGCCGCCCCCTCTCCGAAAGGACTTGACTCACAACTAAAACAGACAATAAATTAGTTATCTAAAACACTATTAAATAATACAAGCCAATTGATCTAAAACCCTTATAAAATTTAAAATTTAAAACCACCCCCCCAAGAGGTCAGGCAGCCTGCCTGTTCAAATAGCCAGGTTTTCAAATCGTGGCGGAAGGTCTGAGTCAGGGGCCAAACCGAGTCCCAGGGGTAATGGTTCCATAAGGGGAACCGCCACAGAGTAGGCCCTCCCGGGGCACTGCCAAACGACACTGGCTCAGAGCGGCACCCGAGGAGCCCTTGCCTGTGCGTAGGGCGGTTGGCATTCGATGCCGGCAGGAGGCGCTCCC
Source organism: Naja naja (assembly GCA_009733165.1). Lineage (NCBI taxonomy): Eukaryota > Metazoa > Chordata > Lepidosauria > Squamata > Elapidae > Naja > Naja naja. The sequence continues at coordinate 26,025,552 of CM019160.1, read as the reverse complement.
GTAAATATCCCGGACCCATGGGATATTTACTCCTGGGTTGAGGCGTAAAATCGCTGCCGTCACCGAAGGAACTCCAGAACCAGTTAAGTGGTCAGGAGGGAAACGGGTAACGGCAATCCAAGGACGAAGGAAGGGAAGAGAGACGCCTTGTGGTCCACCCAGCATCCCAGAGAACATCTGACCTCTCACACCAAATTTGAAGGCGGTTTTTTCCTTGCATTTTTCCCAAACCGACTCCAAGCCAGATGTTTATTGGAGATTTGCTGCCTCCTCTTGGCTGTAGCCATCCAAAGCAGCTGGCGATGATGGGATTTAAGAAATCAGCACAGACTAGCCTAGGTTTAGGACTCTGTTCTCAGCGAATAGAGGAGATGGTGGTTGATTTTGCCAGCCCTCTTTGGGACTCCGAAGTGTGTGAGTTGTCATAAGTGGACAACTAGCTAGGCAGCAGCTGAAAACTCCCCTTACACACGCCTGGCTTCCAAACCAGATAAAAACTGGAAAGTGGTTCTTACAAGCCACTTTAGTTCATCAGAAAAGGGAAGGTGGTACAGTTTGTATCCTGGTCAAGTCTTTTCAGCTGTAAGGACAAGTTCCTTGCTCTCTTGGAAAGACATCAGCTCCCCTCCGTTTATTCATTAAACTTTTATTCCTTCTTTTATTTCTTTGTAAGTAACTCAAGGCGGCAAACATATCCAACACAGCTTCCTGCTTTTGTTTTTCACCACAACGACAACCTTGTGAGGTGGTTGGGCTGTGAGAAAGGGACTGCCCCGAAGACACCCAGCCAGCTTTCACGCCTAAGGCAGAACTAGAACCCCCCGTCTCCTGGTGATTGGCCCCAAATCACCCAGTCAGCTTTCATTCTTAAGGCCGAACTAGAACTCACCATCTCCTGGTGATTGGCCCAGTCACCCAGTCAGCTTTCATGCCTAAGGCAGGACTAGAACTCACCATCTCCTGGTGATTGGCCCAAAGTCACCCAGTCAGCTTTCATTCCTAAGGCAGAAGTAAAACTCACAATCTCCTGGTGATTGGCCCAAAATCACCCAGCCAGCTTTCACGCCTAAGGCAGGACTAGAACTCACCATCTCCTGGTGATTGGCCCAAAGTCACCCAGTCAGCTTTCATTCTTAAGGCCGAACTAGAACTCACCATCTCCTGGTGATTGGCCCAGTCACCCAGTCAGCTTTCATTCCTAAGGCAGAACTAAAACTCACAATCTCCTGGTGATTGGCCCAAAGTCACCCAGTCAGCTTTCATTCCTAAGGCAGAACTAAAACTCACAATCTCCTGGTGATTGGCCCAAAATCACCCAGCCAGCATCACGCCTAAGGCAGGACTAGAACTCACCATCTCCTGGTGATTGGCCCAGTCACCCAGCCAGCATCACGCCTAAGGCAGGACTAGAACTCACCATCTCCTGGTGATTGGCCCAAAGTCACCCAGTCAGCTTTCATTCTTAAGGCAGAACTAGAACTCACCATCTCCTGGTGATTGGCCCAGTCACCCAGTCAGCTTTCATGCCTAAGGCAGGACTAGAACTCACCATCTCCTGGTGATTGGCCCAAAATCACCCAGTCAGCTTTCATTCTTAGGCAACTAGAACTCACCATCTCCTGGTGATTGGCCCAGTCACCCAGTCAGCTTTCATGCCTAAGGCAGGACTAGAACTCACCATCTCCTGGTGATTGGCCCAAAGTCACCCAGTCAGCTTTCATGCCTAAGGCAGAACTAAAACTCACAATCTCCTGGTGATTGGCCCAGTCACCCAGTCAGCTTTCACGCCTAAGGCAGGACTAGAACTCACCATCTCCTGGTGATTGGCCCAAAGTCACCCAGCCAGCTCTCGTCACTGTCTCCTGCTTTCCAAACCGGTGCCTTAACCAAACTGACCCTTCTAATTGCAGAATTAATTAGTGCAAATCCTAAAAGTGACTTCCATTTGGGTTTCCCCCTCCTGTTTTCTCAACCGTGACCCTTTAGAAACAGGGGTGTACAGAACTTTGACTTCCATCATCGGGAAGTGGTGAGCGCCTTCTGAAGAAATTGCTAAGTGACGCCAACCCTTATTAAACGGCTTTATTGTTCACCTCCGAATGCTGGAAAATGGACCACAATTTGCCGTGGAATAACAGAACACTGGTGGGGAAGGAGGGATGTTTGACTTGGGGCGAGAGCCAGCTCTGTCTCTAATGGAGGCTGATTAGTTAAAATAGTGGGGTGTTTTTTCCACCTTGGCAGCTTTAGAGGATTTGGACTCCAGAATTCCAGCCAGCCATGGCTGGCTGGGGAATTCTGGGAGTTGAAGTCCACCCCTTAAAGCGCAAGTTGAAAAACACCGAAATCAAAGCAGACACAAGAAAACAACATGCTGGCATCTCCACCACAGATGTGTCCCAATCACGGGATGAGGAAGATCCTCTGATCTTTCCGTCCTCCGCCATCTTTTCCTACCGGGGAGGGGCAGAAGAATTCAGGAAGCATGGCAGGTTTAATTTCCCCAACCGGTCACGAAATGGGCGTGGGCCTCCGAACTTCCCTCGGCCGCCGGTTCCGATTTCAACGCTCCCTTCGCTGTGAAGGTGGAAAGCTGATTCTGCCACCCGATTCAGGCAAGGGGAAGAACACAAGAGTGGGGGGTACCGCCCACGCGCGCATCCGTGGTTCTCTTCCACCCGCAGCAGGGTGCCCCCCCCGGGGAGGGGAGGGCCTTCGCCTCACCTCCGTCCCAGGAAACTTAAGCTCTTCGTTCCGCCTCCTCCGTTTCCATCCTGTCGGCGGTTTCGGGTTCCTCCCCATCAAAGTAACGTTCTTCCTCGTCCCTCGAGACAATGTCGAGGTTATCGAAGTCTGGGTTCTCATCGACTTCACTGAGGGAGGAGTGGGAAGTCGGGGGACAAAGGAGAGAGTGGAAATGTCACACGCCGTTCACCAAACGCCGTAAGAGGACGATCCTCCGAAGATCCTCAGAGACTCGTTTATTTTGCTTTACTCTCTACTACAGGGGGTAACGACCGCCGAGGTAGAATCCAAGTCAGCTCTGGCTGGCTCTGCAGCTCAGAGCTGCATTTATACAATTATCTTTTACTCGGTTAGGCTCATTAAGAGCTCATTACATAACCGACTTCCGGACATTCTCACTGGCCACCATCCAGGTGAGTGACGGCTTAATAAACTCTCGCATTCCCTCTATGTTGTCCCTATATGTGCTATCTGGGGATTATATATGAGTAGATTACGTGTTCATCCTTCCAGGTGTCATGGCTCCATGTCTGTCAGCCCTGGAGTCATGACAGGAAAGGCTCGGCGTTTCACCGCAGGGCGCTCTTGTCTTGTGGCAATTCAGCCCGGAATTATGGGCTGTCGGCCGCCGGCCCCTCCAGCAGCCGAATCAGAGGAGGAGGAGCTAACGTGGGAGTCAGGGTCAGCATCAGGGCAACCTGGGAGCTCCAAGCGGGAAGAGGGAGTGGAACTGGCAGAGAGAGAGAGAGAGAGAGACGGAGCCTGGGCCGGCTGTCAGCACTCAGATGGAGAGTCAACAGCCCCCAGGTCTGGAGGTGGCTGATGAGGAAGAGGAGGAACAGCTGGGTCCAGTGCCTGACACACGGATGCGCAGAAGGCAGAGGAGAGCAGTGGCAATCTATGGGCTGGTCCTTAGGGTGGAAGAGCCACCACTGCTACGGAGGCCCCACCCTAGCTCTGGGGATAAAAGGCAGGGGATGGAGATGAATAGGTGTGGCAGACAACTATTCATCTCCCTGTCAGACTTGTTAGCCTGCAGTGGGAGAGACTTTTTACTGGGGTTGCTGGCGCTCCTAATAAAGGAATCATTGATTTAATTTAATTTAATTTAATTATGAGATTTATATGCCATCCTATCTCTCGAAGGACTCAGGGCGGCTTACAATACTAAAAAAAACATATAATACAAATGTTAAAAATAAATTAAACCCACGGAAATCTCATAATCATAAAACTAAGACATTAACCCATTTAAAAAACCCTACCCCCCCCCATCAGTCCGGGTAGGCCAGTTGAAATAGCCAAGTTTTTAGGCCACGTGCGAAGGCTCGGGTCCGGGGCCCCGAGCTCCAGGGGCAGCTGATTCCAGAGGGCGGCGCCCCACAGAAGGCCTATTCCTGGGGGCCACCAGCCAACATTGTTTAGCTGACGGCACCACCAGGAGGCCCTGCCTGTGGGAGTGTACTGGGCATCGGGAAATCGTTATCGGGAGGCAAGGTTGATTACAAGATTGATTACAGAGGGTTTTGTTGTGTTTGAGGAGCTGGGTCAGTACAGCTACGTTCTTGTGCATTTTTCCTCTTCCCGCCAGCCCAGTCTTCTTTTCACTCAATCACTGCTTGTAATTCAGAAGTGGGGAATGTATGAGCTCGGTTACCTGGGCTTGGCTCCCACAATCCGTAAATCCAACTTAAGTGTTAGGGGTGTGTGCAATTCCTGCAGGGATCTGTCCTGCCCTTACCTGTAGTTGAAGTCCAGATCCTTGCCCTCCAGGAAGCGCTGGTACATACGGCTTGTGAACTCTTCCCGCAGGAAAGCTTTCTCCTCCTCATCGGGGACCCACTCGTCTGCATCAGGGTTAAAATCCTGGTCTAAAGAGGGAAGGAGAGGAGGGGGGATGCTCAGCGTCTCTTCCAGGGCTGGGGACAAGCTGCCCTTCTCTGTTTTCATACCACTTCCTTACTTTTATTTGCATTCCAACTTTATTAGGCGGGATATTAGGCGATGAACCTGTCTAACGCACCTTCATTATCATCATCTTCATTTAATGACCCCATAATCCCTTGCGGGGGTGGAGTCTGGGCAACTGAATGGAGCTGAGAGTTTACTGGCCGGATGCCCTTCCTGTCACCAGGGCGGAGTTTTGTTCAGTAGACATATTCTCACTGTGCCCAGAGAGAGAAATATCAGCCTCTAACTAGAATCAAACTCACAGCCCTCCTGACGGTGAGGCGAGAGAGCTCCGCTCTAGGCCACCGCACCACTCTATATTTAACACACCTTCCTCCTCCTATTTTCCCCACAACAATCCTGCGAGGTGGGTTGGGTTGAGAGACTGACTGTCATGCCCCTGTTGGAATCTGATTACAAGGGGGAGGTCGAGCAGCTGACAGGGAGTGGGAGTGTGGTTCCGGTGGCTGTGGAAGAAATGGGGGAAGGGCACAGTCCGGCTGGGCATTCAGAGGAAGACCCAGGGCCACCCCCCTCATCATCCTAGGGCACTCAGGGAGGAACGGAGAAGGGAGCAAAGTGGCTTACAGTGGAGGAAAGGGCTCTGATCCCCTTCATTAGCTGCAGCTGGGAAAACTGTTTAAAAAGGCAAACTGTTGCTGGAAGCAAAGCGTGCATTATCTTTGTTTGTCGAGTCCTATCTCAGTTCTGGCGTCCTCCCAACTGTGTGTGTTTTGCTATCTTTTGGAAGTCCGCAATTCCTTATCCTGCCCTGTCTCGTTAATTGCTGCAGTGTGGTTTGTGTTGCTTTTTATTTATAATTTATATGCACTTTGGGTTCGGACTGAATTTCTTCCCTTTAAAGACTGTTCTTGGGAGAGTTTTTTCTCCAGCCGATGATAACTGGATGTTGGGGGCCAAGTTGGAGGGATTAAAGGGACTTTATCTACTTTCGTGACTTTGTTGCTTTTGTGCCACTGGCACAAAACACTGACTGACAAAGTCACCCAGCTGGCTTCCATGCCTAAGGCGGGACTAGAATTCACCATCTCCTGGGGATTGGGTCAGTCACCCAACTGGCTTTTGTGCTAAAGGAAGGCAGGATTAGAACTCCAGTCCCCTGATTTTTAGTCTGGTGCCTTAACCGCTAGACCAAACTGGCTCTCCTACTACTCAGGATAGTAGAGGCAGCTTCCCCTAATCTTTAGGAAGACAGAAATCCTCCCTGGCAGTTTATGAGACGATAAGAAATGGATTAAATTCTATTTAATTTAGAATTTAATTTAATGGTGATTCAAATCCTATCCATTACTCCCCATTTCCCAGCAAAGCCACAGCTTCTCTGTTATTCCCTTCAAAGCAACTCAGCTGCTCTCAGGGCCTGGACCCCTTTGAGATCCAACCATTAGATCCCACTTCCTTGTTTCACCCACCTTTGCTGTCCTGGTCACTGTCTTCTTCCTCCTCCTCTTGGCAGGCCTCTTCCTGCTCCTGCTGGATCAGCAACCGCTGCTGGATGACCTTCTCTTGGTAGGAGTCTAGGAGGATGCCCGAGAGGGAGCAGGAAGCCTCCAGTTTACAGTGGCCCAGCTCCTGCAGCTCCTCGTCGCTCAGATACTGCCCGATGTACTGTTCATAAAGGAGGGGGTCCCGGCCCCTCATTTGCTCATCGCTGAAATATTCCCCACCTGCAAGGAATGGAGAGAGGGGTGTCTGTGAGCCTGGCCGGTTGGTCAGTGCAACAGACAAATTGGACTAGATAAATGGCAATTCTCTCTCTCACACACACACTCTCTCTCTCTATGGTATCTATATCTATCTATCTATGGTCTGTCTATCTATCTATCTATCATCTATCTATCGTATCTATATCTATCTATGGTCTACCTACCTACCTACCTACCTACCTACCTATCTCTATCTCTCTGTGTCTATCATCTATCTATCTATCTATCTATCTATCTATCTATCTATCTTTCTCTGTCTATCTCTATCTATCTATCTATCTATCTATCTATCTATCTATCTATCTAGTCTGTCTGTCTCTATCATCCATCCATCCATCCATCCATCCATCATCTGTCTATCTATGGTATCTATCATCCATCCACCCACTCACCTACTTATGCCTGTATCCATCCATCCAATATCCATGCATTCCTCCCCTTCTCTCCCATCTGGCTCAGTTACAGAACAAACTCAAATTTCTGCTTTTGCACAACGGAACTATTAACTAGCAAAATAAGATGAACCACAAAAAAGCTAGACAAGAGCTAATGTAGCATATTGTGGGCATCTGATCTCTGACTAAGCTGGAGAACTATGCTATGAATGATCTTAGTTGTATCACTGCTCTCAGCCACTACGATATATCAGTAATTTTTGCACATTAACACCTGCAACTTATGCTGCTAAAATGGTGCCTGTTCCTAACCCTTAGTCCATAAATCCACAGGTTTACTTTTAAACAAACTGCAACCCTCCCAGAAGTCAGGCCCCGGTACCTCTGATGAGTTGTTGAGAGCTGCGTAGCGCTTGTTCTTCACTCTAGTGTGTAGGGTTTTGCCCAGGTTTGCTTTGCGGACTTCAGCGCAGTAAAAATCTGCCTCATAGTTGCCAGAGAGATGGCGGAAACAGGGCAAGTCTTCTTCGCGCAATACCGTTCGGAAGCGCTCCAGGAAGATCAGCGGCTTGGTGTGGTATAAATTCCGTAAAATGTCCAATTTCTGGACTGCTGTAAAATCTGGCTCATCCTTCTGTTGGCTCTGGACTGCCAAGTGGCTGTTGGCCACAGCGTGGAACATGGCAAGCACAGCGGAGTCTTCCTCCTCCATGGGACTATCGGTCACTATGTTTGAACCAGAGGATTTATAATTTCCATTTTTGTAATGTGACTGTTGGTCATTGGAGGACTCCTCTCTGTTGGGGGTGCCATTTTCAGCATCCAAGTCCCCCAGTTTTTCAGTGCTTTGGTTAAAATCTTGGGTAACCTCGCTCCCCTTATTTGTGGCTGGGCTTTCTGTCTTTAATTCACCCCAACAGCAGGAGAGAGGGGGCCCCACTTTGGACCTGTGTTTATCCAGCAAAGCATTTTGGCCTGGATGCCAAGATTCCTCCTCCCTACAAGAAGGTAATTGAAATGTTCCTTTCCTGCTCAGGGAATAGTTGTGTGAATTTGGGACTCCTGACATTTGTTCTCCCCAATATGTGTGACCCCTAGGGAACTGCCAACTGTCCCAAAGTTGCACATATCTGAAGCTGCAAACTTCTGCTCATCACCAGGAGATGCTCGGTGATCAGAATCTCTGTTGCTCTGCGAAGGGCAACCTTTGTTTGCTGGGGTTTCCATACTGTGATTTCTTGCTTCGATTTTGTCTGGAAAATTTGCTCTCTGCCTTCTGGGGGCAAACGGCTTGCTTTCTCCTTTTTTCTTCTTCTTAGGGAATCAACACCTGGAGAGAGAAAATATTTTTTTATAACATTGAATCAAACAGATATCAACTGCCCCCAAGAGAGGAAATAACATCTACTCTACTAGGACAACCACAGATCTGTGGCTCAGAAATAAATACAAATAAGCTTTGTAGGACACCATGGCCTGAAGCCCAAGAGGTGTTCTGTGAAGCAAAGTTAAACTGTAGAGAAGACAAATTCAAAATTATTTCAATGACTTATTTCAATGGCTATACATTTTGGGAGGAAAACCCAAGAGAATGTTGATAATAATATCTTAAAATAGACCTTAATTGCATAAAAAAGGCAGAATGATGGGGAGGGAGGAACAGCATGGCTCCCACTTCCCCAGCGTACTGATGGGGTGCCAGAGGACCACCCCACCGTCCCTTAAGTAGCTCTGAATCCCCTCCAAGCACATGTCCAGATATTCAGATTTAAGAGTCCCAGTTGGACAAAATCTCTAATGTGGTTCTACATCGACCCGACGGACTGGAGGCTAAACATATAAAGAACAGTTGCTAGAACTGGGTATGTCCAGTTTAATGAAAAGAAGGACTAGGGGAGGCACAATAGCAGTTTTCCAATATCTCATGGGCTGCCACAAAAAAAGGAGGGCCAACCTATTCCCCAAAGCACCCGAAGGCAGGACAAGAAGCAACGGATGGAAAGTCATCAAGGAGAGAAGCAACTTAGAAACAAGGAGAAATTTTCTTGATAGTTAGAACAGTGAACCAGTGGAACGACTTGCCACCAGAAGTTGTGGCTGCTCCACCACTGGAGGCTTTTAAGAAGAGATTGGACAGCCATGGTAGAGGGCTACTTGCTTAAGGAGAGGGTTCGACTAGAAGACCTCCAAGGTCCCTTCCAACTCTGTTATTCTGACTGCCCGGTCTGCTCCACCCACCCCCACTCCCAAGCGCTCTGGAGCAGGGAGGACCCGAAGGGGAGCAGATGGGGGTCGTTGCCAAAGGAAGGGGCGCCTTTCCAGGGCAACCACCCCCCACCAAAGCAGCGGGGGAAGCCCAGGACGGAAGCTCACCGTTGGAAACGGCTCCTCAGGCTCATCCCGCTCCTTCTTCGATCTCGCGCCGCCCACCGTCTTAGCGGGGGAAGGTAAATCGAGACGAACCGGCTCTCTCCGAGCGACTTCCGGTTCCTGGGCGGGTCCGCGGGGATGGCGCTCCGGGCGGAAATCGTGGCTGCGGAAACTTTGGTTCCGGGAGAATTCTAATTGGTGACATCCAAGGGAGATTCTGTCATAGGGATCACGGTTGTCCCAAAGGTGCTTTTTCCAAAAGGAAACTGGAGGGTTTTTTCTCTTTGAAAACGTTTTGCTTCTCATCCAGGAAGCTTCTTCAGTTCTGTCTCGGTCTCAGAACTGAAGATGCTTCTTGGATCATGTCCCAAAGGTGGTTTTTCAGGAGGCCACTGGATTTTTTTCTTCTTTTGAAGACGTTTCTTCAAAAGAAGCTTCTTCAGCTTTGACAGAATGGTGGGGAATGGAAGGATTGATATTCCTTGCAGACAGCTGGTCAGAGTTGAAGAAGCTTCTTGGGTAAGAAGCGAAACGTCTTCGAACAGTGGTGGGATTCCATTTTTTTCACTACTGGTTCTGTGGGCGTGACTTGGTGGGCATGGTAGGGGAAGGATACTGTAAAATCTCCAGTCAGAGGCTGTATTTGTCGGTTCTCCAAACTACTCAAAATTTCCGCTACTGGTTCTCCAGAACTGGTCAGAACCTGTTGAATATCATCTCTGTCTTCAAAAGAAAAAACCAGAAAGTCCAGTTGCCTCCTGAAAAAGCATCTTTGGGACAATCATGACTTGGAGGACTGAGAATCTCTACAGACTTTTAGCTATGCAATTTGGGACGAACATCTTTGGAATGGTATGGGGGTAGGAAGGGATTTCCCGAGGGAAAAATTGCAGACTACAGGAACCATTTGCACCACTCAGGTGACCCCGAGGACACAAACCTCCAAGTGCTTCGACGACCCACTAAAAGGATGAAAATGACCAGCTGTCTGCGGGGAAAATTCCCCACTATTCCTGTCAGAGATGAAGAAACTTCTTGGATGAGAAGCAAAATGTCTTCAAAAGAAACAGCAAGAAAGTCCAGTTATCTCCTGAAAAAACACTTTTGGGACAACCATGACCTGGATGACTGAGAATATCTATAGACTTTAAACTTCTTGGATGAGAAGTAAAACATCTTCGAGGAAAAATGAAGTCCAATTGCCTTTGGAAAAAAGCACCTTTGAACTGGACAATTCAACAGGCAGTAATAGAAAATGTGGAAGAAAGGAACAGTGGGAGAAAAGAAGAGAGGCCAGTATTTTTTTAAAGGGGAAAAAAAAGTCACAACCGTAGCTGTACAGGAAGAGTATTTCCTGATCTGTTTTCTTTTTCTACTTTGACAACCTGGGTAAAAATAGGAAATCAACTCCCTGGATCCTGGCCGATGGAACCCACCTCACAGGGTTGGTGTTATGAGGAAAATAGGAGGCAAGGAGTATTAAGATATGTTCACCCCTTCCCAAAATTCTCTAAATCTAGCAGCTGGGAAAAACAAGCTGAGGAAAAGCCGAGGAAGGATGGATAGCGTTGATGATTATGATGTGGCTGATTCAAGGCCAGAACGACATCCAGCTGCTGACGTGTGCAGAGGCCAAAAGTGAAGTTTGAACTTGTAAAGTCATCTATAGCAGGAGTGTTCAACCTTGGCAACTTTAAGATCTGTGTCCCAAGGCAACTGGACTTTTTTTTTTCCTTGAAAACTTTTCGCTTCTCATCCAAGGAGCTTCTTCAGTTCTGAGACTGACACAGAACTGAAGAAGTTTCTTGGATGAGGTGAGATCTTTTCAAAGAGGAGAAAAAAAAAACCCAAGAAGGAAGAGTTGCCTTTTGGAAAAAGCACCTTGGGACAATCTCCATAGACATTTAAGACCTGTGGACTTTCACCTCCCAGAATTCCCCA
>CM019160.1:25972814-26013424 GCA_009733165.1 Naja naja | reverse complement strand
CCGCAGGGTAAAGTTGGCTGCCCGGGAAAAGAAACCCATGGTGCACGTCAGTCAGCGTGAAGCGGGGTGGGATGGGGGGGGGGGACAGGCTAAGTCACAGGGGGCGGGACTAAGTGGGGCGGAGCTCCAGGGATTTGGGAACAGTGGAAAAGAGAATGGGGGGGCGGCAGGGAGAACAGGAGGACATACCTTAAAACCACAAGCAGGGAGAAGGGAGGGAGTTCCCTTCCTTGTGCCCTACGACGAGTAGGGAAACTTACCCTGGTTTCAAGCAGAAGGCTTTATAAACAGTTCTCTCGACTTACGTCCATTCATTTAACATCTGTCCAAAGTTACAACGGCATCCAAACAGTGACTTAAAGTGACTTTTATGTCCATCTCAGCAGCATCCCCACTGTCAAATCAATCAACCTCCAGATGCTTAGCAACCGGCAGGTATTTAGGACTTTATGAATTTGCTGGCTGAGACCTTCCAAGCTGGCTTACCAAAAAAAAGCCAAAGTCAACGGGGAAGGCTGGACTCACTCAAGTGACCGCAGGATTTGTTTTAAGCTGACCGCTTTTTTCTGTTCTGGGGTTTGCTCCCCTAGGAAAGGTCGCTGCTACAGCTTCCCGGCAGTCAGTTGTTAAGGCTGAGGTTTTCAAACTTTTAAAAGGGGTTAAGGCATCAGGCCAGGAAGCCAGATGGGTGGCTTTAGGCCAATCAGCAGGAGACACTGAGTTCTAGTCCTGCCTTAGCCGTGAAAGCCAGCTGAGGAGCTCTGGGCCAATCACCAGGGAGACGGTGAGTTCTAATCCCGCCTTAGACATGAAAGGCAGCTGGGTGGCTTTGGACCAATCACCAGGAGACGCGGAATTCTAGTCCCACCTTAGTGGCTGAGCGAACTTGGGGCCAGCCCCTCTCTCTCAGCTCAGCTCACCTCACAGGGTGGTTGTTAGGGGGAAAACAAGAGGAGGAAGGTGCATTGGATATGTCTGTCACCTTGTTTATAAAAATAACAAAGGCGGGACTCAAAGAAATAAATAAAATAGAAATAAACCAAGACAACTGGAGATGTAAAGCATCTCCATCCCATATATATATAATAATATCGCACATTATAACTTTGCTTAAATTTCGCTAATTGCTGTATAAATACATCCAAAATTTTTTAGGTTGTTCTATTCTCTATCCATTGATAGAACATATTCCATACCATGTAATATTCCGTTTCTTCTTTTTCTTTAATTTCCAGTGTCAATCTATTCATTTCTGCACATTCAAATTTTTTTTTTCCCATTATTTTTTCCTACCTTTCATTTCTAACACTGCGTGATCCGGCACGTCCTTCCCCTCTTCATCCGTGCGCTTTATTGTCCGGTCTTTTAAATCGTCGTCCGTGGGACAAATTACGATAGCTTTGCGTTGAAAACCTTCAAAAGGACGCATTTTTCGCCTCTGGGCCGACCCATAAACATTTGTCTAGCAATGATAATAAAGAAGGCGGCGCTTTTTTTTTAGAAAAATCAACCAATCAATAAAAGACCTGGTTGTTTAGCTCTTTAAGGCCCCCGATGCCCCACAATGGACCAAGGACTTCAAAGAGAGAAACTCTGGTTTCCTAACCACCACCCAACCCCCATGGATAGAGAAATGGATGAAAGTCCTCCCTGACAATGAAGCAACTTTGAAGAGATCCTCTCATTTTTTGAAAGATGAAAAACAGCAAGACGTGACATTAATGTGCACCTTTTTGCAATTCAAATGAACCCCCCACCCCAAGAACGCTAGGTTAATCGGGCAGCAATAGTTTTGGCTCAGAGAAAAGTGCGTTTTGCCTTAGCAGGGGGGGAAATGAAGCAACAGGGCATCCAGAACGGATTCATTTAAACACACTGTTTGAGTATTAGAGCCATACAAGCACTAGAGTTAACTAGCAGGAGGTTTAAAAAGAGGCCGCTGTCTTAAAAGACCACCTCTGGACTTTTGAGTGGAGGAAAGAAGGAGGGAGGCTGGAACAATCTGAATCTTGGGGGGGGGGAGAGAAGCTGCCAAACGTGACAACTTTTAAGACTTGTGGACCAACTCCCAGAATTCCCTGGGGCATGTGTCTACGGGTCTTAAAAGTTACCAAGGTTGAACAACACTGATCTGGACACGTTGTGTTTGAAATGCACTCGCCTTCGGAAAGATTTAATAGGCTCAAGAAGCCGAAAAAAAGCTGGCTTGGTTAGGCCTTATGTAGAATTTGAAAAGCCAGGATTGCTGGTTTACTTTGATTCTAGAATTAAAGGTTGCACAATGGCCGTCTCCTATGGGTGGGTGGCTATATAAATTTAACAAATAAAATAATAACAACAATGAAAAATAATAATAATTAAATAAAAACGAGGTGGGCAGAACACATTTCCCCCTACTCTGGCTGGCACAGCTTACCACACATCTGGCCACAGACCCCTCCCAGATGCCCCTATGAAGTCAGAGGAAGGGTCTCATACCTGATCCAGGATGTAATTCCGCTTCTTCCGGGCTGCAATCTGGATTAGGCGGTTCAGGCACTGTGTCGCTTGTTGGATGAGAACATCCCAGCGGCCGGCGTAATTGCGCTGCCGTCGGAGTCCCATTACCTGAGAAAAGGCAGGGCAGTGAAGGCAGCGGAGGGGTGGGGGGGGAGGAGAGGAGGCCATAGCAAGAGCGCCCCCTATAGCTGGCCTGAAGTAGGTCTTGTTTCTGGCATTGGGTCTGAAAGGTGGGAATAGGGTCCCAGGGCGATTCACACAGGAGTTATGAAAGGAGACTATCAGAATAATATACAGGTAGTCCTTGACTTACGGCTGTAATTAACCCTGGAATTACAGCTGTAAGTCATTGTGGTCGTAAGCTGAGGCACCAGGTCCCCAGACCTGATTTTTCAACATTTTTTTTTGCAGATTAAGTCGTTATTTAGCAACATTGATTAAGGAAATGCTGATAAATGTGTTTGACAGCACCTTTTCCAACTAGCAAATTGTTATTAAGAGGCCTCCACTGAAGTTTGTGCAGGCTGATGCCTTTTAATAAAACGTGTTAATCGGAAAAGATGCTTTCAAATATTGGACTACCAGAGAATAACATGACTTTTCTAGAAGTATACGGCAAGGATGTCCAACCTTGGCAACTTTAAAACATGGCTGGCTGGGGAATTCTGGGAGTTGAAGTCTGCAGGTCTTAAAGTTGCCAAGGTTGGACACCCCTGGTATAGGGACTACTTCTTGAGCACGTGGCTGGACTAGTAGACCTCCAAAGTCCCTTCCCACTCTCTTATTCTGAATCCTTCGATAAAGCTTGAAAGTGGGAGTTTCTTGTATCAGCATCCCTGCAAGGCAGCGATTTCAGTCAGCTCTCAAGTAGGACACTGCAGTCTTCCCCAATCTGCCACTTTGCAGATATTTTGGGATTGCAGCCCCCTGGGGCCCCAATTAATTAAGGGCTGGCCAGAAATTCTGGGAACTGCAATCCACCCACTTGGAGGGTGGCAACTTGAAAAGCTGGTCGTGACCCAGACTTTGAGCACTGTTGTATAAACAGGCCTGGTGATTAAGAAGAGGGGAAAAAGCTAATTTGTAATTCATTCTCTCTCTCTCTCTCCCTCCCTCCCTCTCACACACACACACACAGAGGAATGTAAATGGAACAATCTGGAGAACTGGGAATTTTCCATTATTCTAGAAAGACAATTTGGGATGGCACGGACCCAAGCATCACACAACGAGCTCCCGCCCTAGCCCCGGCTCTGCCAATCAAGCAGGTCGAAAACGTGCTAATGTGAGTAGATTAATAGGTACCACTTTGGTGGGAAGGTAACAGTGCTCCGCGACGTCATGCTGGCCACATGACTGTGGGAATATCTTCGGACAGAGTTAGCTCAATGGTCTTGAAACGGAACCGAGTACCGACCCCCTAAAGTTGGCAATGACTGGCCAAATAAAATCCGCAGGGACTCCTGTACCTTTATAAGAAAATCCACTGGCTACAAAAGGAAGTCTTTTCTGCAAGGGACCGGCCATAAAAATCATTTTGAAAGACAGTGAGCTGTTCTAAGTTTGACAGGCAAGGAAGCAGCAGAGGCCCACCACAAATGAGGAAGCCGACGGGAGAAACCCAGCGTTCTCCACCTCCAAAGCTTACCCTCATTTTGTCCATAATGGCGTTTGTTCCCAAAATATTATACTTCTTGGCTGGATTGGCTGCGGCATGCTTAATGGCCCACGTAGTCTTCCCAGCGGCAGGCAATCCCACCATCATCAAGATCTGAAACACAGGGTGTGGCTTTAACATCGGCTGCAAGCCAGTAGCGCAACCCCCAAACCAGTTTCCCAAAGCAAATCTCTCTTTTACAAATCCAGTGAGAAAAAAACAGCAGCTTTTCTCTATTGATTGTCTGAGGACAATCCATCCCAGACACAGAAATGTGAGATTATAGGCATCTCCTAGCCTCGGAGGCATAAAAAAAAAAAAACCCAACATTTTAACTTTTATATTTTCTTTTAACAGATACAGGGAGTCCTCAACTTACAACAGTTCGCTTAGTGACCGTTCTGGCACAGAAAAAAAATGGACTTATGGCTGTTTTTCACACTTACGACCATTGTGGCTTCCCCACGGTTACGTGATTCAAAATTCAGACTCTTGACAATGGACTCCTGTTTCTGACGCGGTCACGCGATCCCCTTTCGCACTTTCTGACCAGCAAAACCAACGGGAAAGCTGGATTTGCTTAATGACCGTGATTGACTTAACAACGCCAGGGATTCACTTCACAACCGTGGCAAGAAAAGTCGTAATACGGGGGCAAAATAACAGCTGTTTGGCAGCAGAAATTCTGGGCTCAAAATTGTGGTCCAAAGTCAAGGACTGCCTGTGTAGCTTTATCGGTCTAACATCCAATCAGCGATCAGCATCTTAGTCACTGTGTTTGGGTCTGTGAGTCTCTGATTGGCCCTTTTCACTGCTGACAAATTGGGAGACTGAGTGTTCACTTTTGAATTTGTTTTTGTAAGCAGTTTAAGACAGTGGTCGCCATCCAGTGGGCCGGGGACCACTGGTGGTCTGTGAGAAAATTTTGGTGGTCCTCAGAGAAATGTCACCCCCAGAGCCATTAATCCAGGCTGCACAGGAACACAAGGCTTGTATCGCTTGCACTGTGAACAACACAAGGTAGTGAGGGGAGGCGGGAAAGGGTGGATGGGGGAACTCGCCCCACGTGCCTGGCCTGGCCACCTTTCTTTCTTCCACCTCTGGCTGCAATACAAGGAAAGCAGCAAAAGTCTTTCTTTCTCTCCCCCAAACTCCGCCAGAAATGAGTCTTTGGGACCCTGCAAGGCCTCCTCCTCCAAGAGGCTGTGCTGGTGTGACAAGTCTCACAAAGACGCATTTCTGGCAGAGTTTGGGGGAGAGAAAGAAAGACTTCTGCTGCTTCTGCTGCTTTCCTTGCATGAAGCCAAAAGTCTCTCTCTCTCTCCCCCTGAGAATGGAGCTGGAGACGGTATCCTGCACCCCAAATAAAGAATGATTGATCGGTAGGAAAATGGGGTGGGGAATTTTCCTGCAGACTTTTTTGGGGGGATTTTCCCAGGGTCTCTGGTCCGCGGGATTTAAAATTATGAGTTTGGTGGTCCCTGAGGTCCAAAAGTTGGCGACCTCTGGTTTAAGACATAGTTTTAAACCCAGTCAATACAATACTATTTCAAGGGAGGGAGCGGTTGGGGGGGGGGCTGCTCTTCTCTGAGTCCTGGTCCAGTCAATCATCAATAGGCAAAGGACCTGGCAACTGAACTCCAGAGCCTGCCATGGCTGGATTCACATTTGGTGGGGCGGGGAGGCACCTACTTCACATTCCCTTTTGTTCTTTGGTCCAATTGTGCCCCGAACTCTCTCGGACAGCGGGAGGTGTTGTATGAAGGTGAATCCCGGTGGAACCGGAAAGAAGGTGTCTTCCCTTTGGCCGAAGTTGAACTCGATGGCACAGTTCTTCGCCAGGACGTGAGGGAACAGGGCCTGCCCTCCCAAGTTCTCCTTCCGTAGTCGATATGCCATCCCTAGCCACTTCCCGTTCTTCATGAAGGACATTTCAACGTCATCACCACACTCGAAGTCCTGAGAAGGAAAGCAGGAAGGAAGCATCAATCAATCTAAAAGCAGGAAATGGGAGGCCAGTGGAAGCTTCAGGACTTCCCATTTCCTGCTCTCAGAAGAGAAGGTAAAGGAGACCCCATGAGTTTTGTTCCACTAGCCCAGGGGTCAAAGAGCCACAAAGATCCTAACCGGAAGCTCCCCATTCAATTCTGGAGCCGAACAGACTCTATGGCGGTTCCCCCAACCATAGAGTCTCCTCCTAGCACGGCGTCCTTTTTCCTCTACCTGTCCTAACCTAACCAAAAGCCCTATCAATTGTGGAGCTGACCGGCAACAGGGAGCCGCAGCAGAGGAATGAAAGAGCCACATGCGGCTCCAGAGCTGCAGGTTGCCAACTCCTGCACTAGCTGTAGCCAACTTTTGGAGCTGTTGGTCACCTCCTCTAAGCCACTGAGCCATTGGAGAGCTTTCTGCAGCCATGACATCGTGCTGCAGCACACAGCATGCAGTGAAATTCAGAGCACTGTTACCTTCCCACTGAAATGGCACCTATTTATCTCCTCGCATTTGCCTTCTTTCGAACTGCTGGGTGGGCAGGAGCTGGGCCAAGGAGCGGGAGCTCACCCCGTCACACAGCAGCACTCGGGTCTCGAGCCTGGGGCTGCTGGCTTTCCAGGGGACAAGCCCAGCATCTTAACCACTGAGCCACCGTGGCACCTTAGAGGGGTAAGCTTCTGGAACAGCACAGGCTGCACTCACCACGAGACAAGTGATGACGTCGTTCTCGGAAAAGGTCTCACCGTAATTTTCAAACTTGCAATTGGTGGATTTCTTCGCAGTGCCTCCATAGCCATACGAGAAAGCCTCTTCACCTAATGAGAGTGATAATTGCACAGAGATCTGAGCAGCTGTGCCATGGGAGACCAGGCGGCATTAGTGGGGCACAGCACTCTTAATATCCCCAGTGTGATTTTATTTAAGCAGGGAAATTGCCTAGTTCAAAAGCTCCTGCTTAAACTAAAGATACTTAAGAGTAAAGACAGCCCAGCATAGCATGAAAGCTGGCTGGGTGACTTGGGGTAAGTCACCAGGAGACAAATGAGTTCTAGTCCCACCTTAGGCATGAAAGCCAGCTAGGTGACTCTGGGACAATCACCAGGAGATTGTGAATTTTAGTCCTGGTTTGCAGGTGAAACTCGAAAAATGAGAATATCGTGCAAAAGTTCATTTATTTCAGTAATGCAACTTAAAAGGTGAAACTAATAATGAGATAGACTCATTACATGCAAAGCAAGATAGTTCAAGCCGTGATTTGCCATAATTGTGATGATTATGGCTTAAAGCTCATGAAAACCCCAAATCCACAATCTCAGAAAATTAGAATATTGTGAAAAGGTGCAATATTCTAGGCTCAAAGTGTCCCACTCTAATCAGCTAATTAAGCCATAACACCTGCAAAGGGTTCCTGAGCCTTTAAATGGTCTCTCAGTCTGGTTCAGTAGGAATCACAATCATGGGAAAGACTGCTGACCTGACAGTTGTGCAGAAAACCATCATTGACACCCTCCATAAGGAGGGAAAGCCTCAAAAGGTAATTGCAAAAGAAGTTGGATGTTCCTAAAGTGCTGTATCAAAGCACATTAATAGAAAGTTATGTGGAGGGAAAAGTGTGGAAGAAAAAGGTGCACAAGCAGCAGGGATGACCGCAGCCTGGAGAGGATTGTCAGGAAAAGGCCATTCAAAGTGTTGGGGACTTTCACAAGGAGTGGACTGAGGCTGGAGTCAGTGCATCAAGAGCCACCACACACAGACAGATCCTGGACATGGGCTTCAAATGTCGTATTCCTCTTGTCAAGCAGCTCCTGAACAACAAACAATGTCAGAAGTGTCTTACCTGGGCTAAAGAAAAACAGACCTGGTCTGTTGCTCAGTGGTCCAAAGTCCTCTTTTCTGATGAGAGCAACTTTTGCATCTCATTTGGAAACCAAGGACCCAGAGTCTGGAGGAAGAATGGAGAGGCACACACTGCAAGATGCTTGAAGTCCGGTGTGAAGTTTCCACAGTCTGTGTTGACTTGGTCATCTGCTGGTGTTGGTCCAATGTGCTTCATTAACTCCAGGGTCAATGCAGCTGTCTACCAGGAGATTTCAGAGCACTTCATGCTTCCTTCCGCAGACGAGCTTTATGGGGATGCTGACTTCATTTTCCAGCAGGACTTGGCACCTGCCCACACTGCCAAAAGCACCAAAACCTGGTTCAATGACCGTGGGATTACTGTGCTTGATTGGCCAGCAAACTCGCCTGACCTGAACCCCATAGAGAATCTATGGGGCATTGCCAAGAGAAAGATGAGAGACATGAGACCGAACAATGCAGAAGAGCTGAAGGCCGCTATTGAAGCATCCTGGTCTTCCATAACACCTCAGCAGTGCCACAGGCTGATAGCTTCCATGCCACGCCGCATTGATGCAGTAATTACTGCAAAAGGGGCCCAAACCAAGTACTGAGTCCATATGCATGCTTATACTTTTCAGAGGTCTGACATTGGTCTATGTGCAATTGTTGTTTTATTGATTGCATGTCATATTCTAATTTTCTGAGATTGTGGATTTGGGGTTTTCATGAGCTGTAAGCCATAATCATCACAATTATGGCAAATCACGGCTTGAACTACCTTGCTTTGCATGTAATGGGTCTATCTCATGTATTAGTTTCACCTTTTAAGTTGCATTACTGAAATAAATGAACTTTTGCACGATATTCTAATATTTCGAGTTTCACCTGTAGGTATGAAAGCTGGCTGGGAGACTATGAGCCAATCATTGCCTCTCAGCCCCTGACCTCACAGGGTTGTTGCCATACAGCAAATAGGGAGAAAAAAAAAGCATATTAGATATGTTCGCCAACTCGAGTTGTTTATATAAATAATACAGATGGAATGTAAAATAAATAAATGAAAAGAACCCTGAGCCCTCCCTGGATCCAGCAATTAATACTACTCACCTAACTGAGTGCTACATGAATCCAGTGACCAGCCAATACGTACTACATGAGGATCTGGTTCAGTGGGAGGAAGGTGTTTGACGGAGATCTCTTCGTTGATCTGAAGACAAAAAGAAAGCATTGTTTATTACAAGACAGACAACATTTATTACAAGGACAAGAGCTGATTAAATAAATTATTGAAGAACAATTATTACCTTCTTCATTAATTCCTAGATATCTAAAGGTTTTATGAAGAATTTCTAAAATACTAGATATAATTTTTTTATATGACAGACTACGAATTCAAGCTATTCTAGATTTTTTTAAGCTGGCTGTTAAGCCAAAACCTCAAGTGACTTCTTTTTTTATTTAATGGGCTATGTTTTTCATTAGCAAGGATTATAATCATATCATCAGCGAATAAATGTAAGAGCCAACTTTGCTCTGCGTAATGCAACTGCTAAGATTACAATAATAAAATTAAGCAATAAAGAGGAAAACAGCTATCCCCATTTGTTGTTATGAGAAACTGAGTCACAACTGTTGGTTCTTACTTGTGTTCTTATGGCCTGGTAAATAAAGGCAGGTGGATAGTAGGGAGTGTGTAATTACAAGCGAGTTTCCTGTGAACGAGCAAAACATTTGAACACAGGCTGAATTCCAAGTAGTGGGGATTTTAACTGCCCCTGAGCAGATGTGAAGCCTCAGGATGTAACTAGTTTAGTCTTCCCAGAAAATACCAAGAATTAAGGAATAACTTATGCAACTGCCACAGCTTCCCCATAACCTCCCTCTGTCCTCTGACCCCAGATGCCAGCAGACTCCTCAGCTCGCAAGTATGCCATGTTAGCAATACTTATTTTTCATATCATCTTCTCTGCACTTCTGCAGTGAGGATGTATTCCCTCACCTTCATCTCGTAGCACACCCTTCCACGCCGCACCCCGTATGTCGCTCGTGCTCCTGACCAGAGGAAAGCAAACCCTTCTATGGTTAGAGGGTATCCACTATATCGATCGCGGGCAACTTTGAAATGGAGATCACAATTATCTGAAGAGCAAAGGGAACATCATCGTCAATAAAAACAAAAGGAGATGGATGGCAGAGGCACCTGTGGGCTAAAATCCAGTACAGATCACAGCAACATAATAAAAAAAGAGGCTTTCTTTGAGGGAAAATAACTATCCTGATGTTAAGCTAGTTTAATGTGCAAGAAGAATTAGCTAACTCCACATTTCTGTATCAAAATCACTGCATGTAAATAGCTGCATTAAAGGAGCCAGGACTGAAATGGAATGGGAATGGAGAACTCTCACTGAAAAAAAAATCACTTCTGCTTTGCAAGCTAAAAATAATCCCAAACCACGCCTCTATTCAATAATTTTCTTGCCAAAATAGGCTGGCTTAGTGTGAGACTAAGATGTTTCATGACTATTAAACAAATCCACTTAGGGGGCTTGTAGTTTTTAAAAGAGAAATCAATGCCTTAGAACTCTCCCAATATCTAAAGCACTTACTTCACCATTTAAATGCCGCTTAGTAATAAGCAGGCATATACAATGGAATGAAGGCTATTGCTGAGCGCATTGGGTTGTGTTCCAAAAATTGTAAGCCGCCCTGAGTCTCTGGAGAAGGGCAGCATATAAATATGAATAATTTTTTTTAAAAAATCCCTTTTCGACCAACCCTAAACATCTATAACTACAAACCCAAAAGTATTGTTGTTTTAACCATTCAGTTGTATCTGACTCTTGGTGGCTTTATAGGCAAATGCTCTCCATCCACCCTGTCAATCACAGCTTTTTTCCGTTGCTGGATGTTCAACTTTGCATCAGATTTGAGGTTATTGAGCCAGCAAGTTCTTTGCTTGCCCCTTGTTCTTCTTCTTCCACTAGCCCTGCCTAGCATCGTTGCCTTCTCCAATGAATTAGCACCAGAAAGAATAAAAACATTTCAACTTCCATCTATTTGAGGGAGGGTTTGCCCACTCATGACCCAAAGTAAAATAGCTGCAAAAAGCTGAATTTAAGCCTTCCTGTTTAGTAGAATCAGATCTGCAATTTCTCCTCTTCCAGGGAACCAATAATCTAAAGGACTTTTCCACAACCCCTTTGATGGAACTACAAATATAGTGACCCAAGCATCCACCTAGCTCAGCTGCTGTCATCTTACTGCACCTCAAGAGATGTGAGATGATTGAAGGACACAGGAACAGAGCCAAAGGCAGAAAACTCTGCTATGTGTTGACTCTGCAAATGAGCAAGATCAGGCGAGAGGGAATCTGTCTTTGGGGGCAGGAACCATAATTTTTATTTATTGTTCACTTTTCTGAACCGGCCTTCTCCTTCAAAGAGGGACGCCGG
The DNA here is from genome assembly GCA_009733165.1 of Naja naja. Classification (NCBI taxonomy): domain Eukaryota; kingdom Metazoa; phylum Chordata; class Lepidosauria; order Squamata; family Elapidae; genus Naja; species Naja naja. Next base: position 26,001,982 of record CM019160.1, on the reverse strand, counting down.
ACGGCTTACGGTAAAATGTAAATATAAAATATAAAGATATATACAAACAATGCCGCAGTCTCCAAAACTCACATGTATCGATGGCCACCAGGGAGTCATCAAAATCATCCTCATCGTCTTCTGCAGGCGGCTGCGGAGATCGACCCCTGGAAGAGAGGCAGCAAATGGAGCTTCCATAAACCCGTTTGAGGCAAACTGAAAGAGACGCAGCCTGCCAGGCAGGCTGAGAGAGGAAACACAGGGCCTAATTCCAGGAAACAAATCCCACCTCCCCCCCCTTTTAATCGTGTTGATTAAACTGGGAACACTTTGGGAGCTCCTATCCAAGCCAAAAATGGCCTTCCCATTACTGCTGCCCATGATTCAGAGGTAGGAAATCTTCAGTTTGGACTACAACTCCTAGCATCCCTAGGAAATATAGCCAAAAGGGAGGGATGCTGGGTGTTGTAGTTCGGGAACACCATGAAGGTTTCTTTTGGTGAGATGGGTTCCTATGATAGATGGATGGATGGATGGACAGATACATACATGCATAGCAGACCTAAGACTTATATACCACTTCACCGGGCTTTTACAGGCCTCTCTAAGCGGTTTACAGAGCCAGCCTCTTGCCCCCAACAATCTGGGTCCTCATTTAACCCACCTCGGAAGGATGGAAGGCTGAGTTAACCTTGAGCTGGTCAGGATTGAATTCCAGACTGTAGTCAGTTAGCCTGCAATGCTGCATTCTAAGCACTGAGCCACCACGGCTCCGTCATACACACACACACACACACACAATACACATATACACAACAGTATATATGTATGCCTTAACAAAAAGTTTTATCCGATGAGAATCTGCATTTACAAAGATGTTATAAAACCAAGTGTTCATTTCAGCCAAATATATAGGTTACTTTAAAGCTTAAGGATCAGGTAAGAAATAGCCACTCCTCATGCCCAATTTTTCATCCGATCATGCTTACAATCTTTACAACTTTACTACAATCAAGCGCCGTTGCCAAGAAGGAGAAAGAGATGAAGAGAACAGAATGCCTGTGACAAAATCCCAGATGCCTTCCCTCAAAGACACCTCTGGGCTCAGTTCCCTTCCGGAGCAGTTTTGGAAAAAAATTAAAACAAGCTAGATGAACGACGCAAGTGCCCCAAATCCTCGTCTGAACGTACCTTTTATCTTCGCGATACTCATAATATCCGCGCCCCCTGGACTCGTCAAATGTTCTCTTATGGCCTTGCTGTGGCTGCTGCTGCTGCTGCTGCTGCCAGGGCTGATAGGAGTCTGAGGTGTTATACCCAGAGGGGGGCGCATTGTAAGAGGAAGCTGAGGCATTATAGCCAGAAACGGAAGAACTGTAGTTGGAGGGGGGTGCGTGGTAACCAGATGACGATATGTTGTGGCTGGGAGGGGCCTCCTCTTCCTTTACTTCTGTCTTCATTTCTGCATTTTAAGCACAACATGCACATTTCAGCAGGGAAGGAAATCCAAGTGGAAAGGAAACAACCCGCTGCTGTTTAATTCTGAAAAAGCCAGCAACCCTTGCCCTAACCACAAGAGAAAGCTCTCTTTCAATTTCGCTACCAAATGACTTGGCCCCGAGCCAGCCAACGGTTAAGAACCAGGGAAGAGATGATCAGCAATAAAAACGGGTGAGGAAGTTATCACCGGGTTGATGTGCCAGAGCCAAGGGCATCTATTTAATCACCTACACCCCAATTTTCTTCGCTTCTGCTCTTAAGATCCGCAGGTTCTATTATTAGAATAAGACGGAGATACGACCAAGATAACAAGGAGAGGGATGTTCAGGCAGAGAATTCCAAGGGGAACAATGTAATATTCAATTAGGGCAGCGATCCCAAGCGGAGCCGAAAAGAAAACAAGGGTGTGTTCCTCACCTGTGTGTTTTTTTTTTTTAAAAGGGAGAAGCTAAAGGTCCACAATAAACAGAAAAAAAACTCCATTACATTTCCCTTTATAGAAAATGCAGCAAAGTGGAAATGATACAATGAACAGAAGTCTTTTTGTTCAACAACATGCAGGTCTTTTACACATAGGTAGTCCTCGACTTACGACCGTCCTACACGAGTCAGTTGCCAAGCGCCTGAATTTTGATCACAGCGCCAGGGGAATATTGCAATGGTTGCTAAGTGTGAGAAACGGTCATTAAGTCGTTTTTTTTCCCAGTGCTGTCGTAATGTCAAACGGTCACTAAATGAACCGTTGTAAGTCGAGGACTACCCGCACTACATTTTGGTGCACTTCACCAGTAAAAAGTATCTCTCTGTGTCCCCTACCTCTAATTTTTTTTTAACGCAAAAAAACAACTGAGGCATTCCAGGAATGCTACTGCAAAACTTCCTACCCGACCGCTGGAAATGCTCTTCGGTCAACAAAACAATGAAGGCTTCCCTCCACCCCACCCCACTTACCTGATCGATCTTGGCTTACAGCTCCCCGCTCGTAACCCAACTCGTTCTCCTGTTTAATATTGAAATGCTCAAAAGACTGATATCCTTGCCGGTTGTCTTGGCGAGTGTTGTCACGGATGCCATCTTGAAAACAGGAATCAAAAGGAAGTAGATTAGCACCACTGTTTCGTGCTACTTTGGGAAAGAAAGAAAGAAAGAAACCCATGTTCCTACGTTCCTTTCACCGTCAGCAAGCGGTCAGGCTAAATGGAGTGAGCGGCAATCCCAGCCAGCCCAACCCAGCCTTACCTGGATGTCTGCGGAAGAGTTACACCTTCAGCGCAATTAAGTGGCTGAAATCTTTTTTCCGGAGTACCGCAATTCAAGGTGCAGATGGGGAAGAGAAACGGCGGGGTTTCGTGTGAGAATGCCCCATCCTGAAAACCAGCTTGTACAGTATTGTGTGGCAGACTGAAATGCCAGGGAGGAGGTTATTCTGCTGCTGTTTTTCCTCTGAATACAACTCCCACCCCAGGGGAGGGTGAAAATAGTGCTACTAAGGAGAGGGTTTGATTACGGCAAGGCTGAATGCCAAGGCTGAACAACACAGGAAACCAGAGGGTGCAGCATGTCCTCCGCATCACACACAAAACTGTGCCTGATGTAGAAAAAAAAAAACCTGTATTTTAAGCCCAAAGCGAATCACAGATGGAAAGCTCCCCTCTTATATTTGGTGCACTTATGTACCTTATTTGATATTAGCTAGAATATTGTCATGTTGTGCTACCTATAGGTTAACCAAAGAAATAACAGAGTTAGAAGGAACCTTGGAGGTCTTCTAGTCCAACCCACTGTTCTAGTCCAACCCACTGGCCTACACCATTTCAGACAAGTAGCTGTCCAATCTCTTCTTAAACACCTCCAGTTTTGGAAGACTCACAACTTCAGAGGCAATAATTGTTCTGTCAGGAAATTTCCCCTTAGATTTAGGTTGCTTCGGTAACTTTCCAGCCATTGCTTCTCATCCTGCCTTCAGATGCTTTGAAGAATAGGATGACCTCCCCCTCCCCCCTCTCCTTTGTGGCAACCCCTCAAATATTGGAAGACTGTTACCATGCCACCCATAGTCCTTTCTTTTCACTAGACTAGCCAAACCCAATCGGCCAGTTCAGATATATATTTTATTTAGCATATGGCATAGGACCCAAGATGGTTGGGGGCGATAAGCTGACTTTGTAAAAATGCCGCTTCGGGGGGCCAAAAAAGCCCTAGTAATAAGCAGGCATATACAATGGAAGGAAGGCTATTGCTGAGCGCATTGGGTTGTGCTCCAAACATTGTAAGCAGCCCTGAGTCTCCGGAGAAGGGTGGCATATAAATATGAATTAATTAATTAATTAAATAAATAAATAAATAAGAAAGATAGATACATGGACAGCAGCAGTAAAGATGTATGGAAAGAATGCACAATAATATGATAAACCTAAGGTGGAGATGTGTGGTCCATTTTGCAAGGTACAAGAGATTCAGTTCAGAATAAATAGGTGATCAGGTGCTAAAATCACTGGAATCCTAGGTAGTTATCAAATGCACTGTCTTTACACCTTCAGGGGCATCCTAGGTGCTGCCTGGAGATCCTGGGAGTCCCTTTCCAAGAAGCAGCTGTGCTGAAGCTTCCCTTAAGGCAAGAGGATCACAGGCGTCGCCTGGCAACGAAGGGCGGCATCAGGGAAAACAAATGCCCAGATGCCATAAAAATAAACTTGGCACTTTGGGAGTCAAGAAAAGTCCTGGTAAAGTACAGACTGGATTGCCCAAAGGCCTCCTGGGCTGAGAAGCCTCCTAAGTGGGATGTCTCTATGGAGACCCTCAGTCTTCCAGGCCATGTTCTTCCAAAGGTGCTTCTTCCTTCCTTCCTTCCTTCCTTCCTTCCTTCCTTCCTTCCTTCCTTCCTTCCTTCCTTCCCTCTTTCTCTCCCTTCCTTCTTTCTTTTCCTCCTTCCTTCTTTCTTTCTTTCCCCAAAAAGGCAGCTGGGTTTTGCTTCTTCTCCAAGAATTTTCCTCGATTCTTCGTTTCAACTGAAGGAGGTTCTTGGATGACTAAATCAAGGGCCTTTTGGGGAAGGGGAAAAAGCACTTTTGGGACTCTTCCGTGGGAAGCATCCACGGGTTTCGCGGGAGGGCCAGAGGAAGGCCAGTCTGAGGAAGGAGAAAGCGGCGCTGGGGCATCGGCGGCTGTCCGGATCCCCGGCCGCCTCCTCCGCGGACGCCGCAGCCCGGATCTCCCCGGGGAAGGCCACTCGGGCCCGGCGCTGATCCCTCCCGAGAGACCCATCCTTCCCTGCCCCATGTTTCTCGGCGACTCGCTGCTTCGTACGACCCATCCTCCCCAGCGAGGGGTTGTGTCTCCTCACTGGCTTATGTTCCCCACTGAGGGGCTGTTCCCATGCTCCCTGGAGACCCATCCTCCACAGCGTCGCGGAGTCCTCAGTGACCATGCTCCCCGGCCATCACATCCCCCTCAGGAAACCCATCCTCCTCACCTAGGATTGTCTCCTCACAAGCCCATGCTTCTCGGGCGGAGCTTCCCCGGAGATCCATCCTCCCCAACGAGCGGGAGGTCACATTCCCTCGCCCCCCTCCCCGCGAAGACCCATCGTCCCCAGCTCTAACGCCCCGACACCCATCCTCCCCAGCAAGAGACGCCTCCTCACAGGGCCATGTCCCCCAACGACGGCCCGCCTCGTACGATCCATGTTCCCCGGAGACTCATCCTCCCCGGCGAAGGAGCGCCTCCCCCTACAGACTGTAACATCCGACCCGGAGACCCATCCTCCCCGGCCAGCCGTGTCGTCTCACAGGCCCGCCCGCGATCCCCTGCCTCGCGGGACCCATGCTTCCCGACCCATGCTCCTCGCCGCGTCCTTCTCTCCTCCCGGGCTCGCTTACAGTGTCCGTCGGAGAGCGACTCTCCGTCCGAGCCCGAGCCCGACGCTCCTCGGGCCTGCTCTGCTTCTAGGGCCGCATGCAGCCTCCCGGCCAGCTCGGCCTTGAGCCCGCGGGTGTCGAGGCCGCGGCGGCCGAGCTCCTCCTTCAGCTCGCTGACGCGCAGCCTCCGCACATCCATGGCGCGCTCAATCCCGGCCACAGGGTCGCCGTTGCCCGGCCATAGGGGCTCCGTTCCGGGCTCGGCTCAAAATGGCCGCTCTCCCTTAACCCCCGCCATGCAACGGGCTCTCCGGTTGGTCGACCCGGCGGTGGGCGAATAAGAGGCGCTCTCTGATTGGAGAAAGTGCTCCCCCTCCCTTTTGCCCCCTCCTCTCTCTCCCTCCGTCTCCCGCTCATTCCCTGCCTGTAAAAGAAGCTCGCGCATTGGACAGAAATAAAGGTCAGTCTATAAAGAGCATCCCCATTGGCTGAGAAGGGCTCGTTTCCTTCCCCGCCTTCACTTTCTCTGAAACTGGTCAGGGAAAGGAGAGGGGAGGAAAAAACAACTGAACTGACGAACGATGGGGCGGGACTTAGGTTCCTGAGGCTTAGGTTCCCCGAGGCCTCTCCCTTCCTAACTTCTCATTGGCTGAAAGCCCGACTTGTTTGTCCTGTTATGTGGAGGCATTTCCCCCCCCTCTCTTTTCTAATTGGCCGAGCCTCCCTCCCTGGGGATGATGGGAGTTGAAGTTCAACACATCTGGAAAACAACAAATTAGGAAAAAGTGACTCAAGGCCAAAACGAGGGGTGTTTAAACCCCCCCCGCAAATACCTCTTTATAGTTACATCCTCTATAAAGATATATAGCATTTGAACATCATATATTAAAATATATACTACACACAAGCTTATGTAATATTTTATATCATATATAACCTGCATTTCTCTTAAATGGAGGTCATTATGAATTATGCAACTGTAAAAGCAACATTGCCCCAAAATCAAGCATAAGCTAACCAAATACCTAGTAGAGTTTATTATCCCTACTGAACAAAATGGAATTTGAATGTAGAGTAACTTTGTCTGGATGGGGCTCAGATAGATAGATTGATTGATTTAGTCAATCGCTTACAAGATAATAAGTATAAGGATAAACATAGTTGTGAATACATGAAATGAATACATATAAGAAAAATAAAAGAAACAATAGGTCAGGGACGGTAGGCACATTAGTGCACTTATGCACGCCCCCTACAGACCTCTTAGGAAAGGGGTGAGGTCAATAGTAGACAGTCTAAGGTTAAAGTTTTTGGGGTTTGGGGAAGAAACCACAGAGTCAGGTAGAGTATTCCAGACATTGACCACTCTGTTGCTGAGGTCGTATTTCCTGCAACCAAGTTTGGTGCGGTTTACCTTGAGTTTGTATCTATTGTGTGCTCTTGTATTGTTATGGTTGAAGCTGAAGTATTCATTGACTGGAAGGACATTGCAATGTATGATTTTATATACTATACTTAGATTGGACCAAAGGCGGCGTAGTTCTAGGTTTTCTAGGTCTAGAATTTCAAGTCTGGTGGCATAAGGTATTCTGCAACGAGTAGAGGAGTGTAGAACTCTTCTTGTGAAATATTTCTGGACTTTCTCAACTGTGTTAATATCAAATATGTGATGTGGGTTCCAGACTGATGAGCTGTATTCAAGTATTGGTCTAGCAAATGTTTTGTATGTTAGTAGTGTGATATTACCAGAGAAAAAGCTATGTAGGATTAGGTTAACAACTCTTAATGACTTTTTGGCTATGTAGTTACAGTGGGCTCTAGCACTTAGATCATTAGAGATGAGTATTCCAAGGTCCTTGACAGAGTTTGGATCATCAACAAGATTTTGACTATTCAGCTTGTATTTTATTTTCTGATTTTTTTTCCAATATGTAAGACAGAGCATTTATTTGTTGAGAATTGAAGTTGCCATTTGTTTGACCATTCTGATACATAGTTGAGGTCTTTTTGAAGGGTAGCAGTATTGTCTGTGGTGTTGAATAGCTTTACATCATCAGCGAAGAGAACGCAGTTGCTCTTAATATGATCACAGAGGTCATTTATGTAGAGTATGAAGAGAGTTGGTCCTAGACCTTGGGGGACACCACTGTTGACAGGTACAGAATTTGATAGGACGCTCCCAATTTTTACCATTTGTTGTCTGTTTGATAGGAATGCTTCTATCCAGTTATGCAGTTGTCCAGAGATACCATAAGATTTTAGTTTTAGTAGTAGTTTGTCATGTACCACTGAATCGAAGGCTTTACAGAAGTCTGTGTAGATTGTGTCTATTGCTTTGCCCTGATCGAGTTGTGTATGTTTTTGCAGTGTAAGAGTCGCAGATTACAGGATAGTTTTTTTCTGAAACCATATTGTTTGTTAGAGAGTAAGTTGTTTGTCTCTAAGTGGAGGATAATAGATTGGTTAATAATTGATTCCATTACTTTACAGGTGACGCAGCATAAAGAGATTGGTTTGTAATTTTCAACTAGACTGGGGTCTCCCTTTTTGAAGATGGGGATGACTGTGGCTTGTTGAACTTGTTGGAAGAAATATCCATTTGTTTCAGTTCCAAGCCGGGAGAAAGACACTGGAAACATGGAGGTTGATTGGAAAGATGGTTTAATGTTGAAGCAGAACCACATGGAGTTGAGAGTGAGGGGTATTTATACCTTCTCTTGGGCTTTGCACTTGAGCTTCCTGTTCCTGTGCAAGAACATGTATTCTATTGGTTGTTATAGGGGCCTTAGCTAACTTTGTAGGTTGTCTGACCTCCCAGGTTTGGTTGAAGTTCGGACTGCAGGTGCAATGAAGGGGCTTGTTGGGCAATTCCTGTTGTGGCTGAGGGCTAACCCTATCTTTCTTCAGACCTTGCTGCAGGGAATTTTTGTCTATGAATAGAGCTATCTCTTTATTGATTGTTTCCTAGTATGATTTGTTTGCTTATTGTACCCTATGACTATTATTAAGTATCCTTATGATTCTTGACTCTTGACAAATGTATCTTTCTTTTATGTACTGTGACAGCATTTGCACCAAGACAAATACTATCACACTTGGCCAATAAAGAATTCTATTCTATTCTATTCTATTCTATTCTATTCTATTCTATTCTGTTTATCTCTTAAATGCTGACATCTGCTGAAGGCTATTAAGAAAGATGGGGGCTCTTTTTGTCTCCAAGACCATATTTCTCCCTTTAGGGAAATATAATATTCTGCCTTTTTAATATTTCCTAAAATATTTCACAGGAGAGGGGTGGGTGCTAACTTTCGACAAACTAAACCATGATTTAATAATAAACCACAGCTTGCTAGTTGACAATGCTTAGCACAAGACATGATGATGATGATGCTAGTTGATACATCACTTTAAGCACTGGGGCTATATTGTCTGAAAATTCTGGGAAGTGTAGTTCCAACACATCTGGTGGTGTAAATTTGGGATGACTGAATCTTAGAGCATTGCACCTCAACCTTAAGAGCTGTGAACTTCAACTCCCACATCATCTGGCTGGGGAATTCTGGGAGTTGAAGTCCACATCTCTTAAAATTGCCAAAGTTGAGAAACACGGAATTTGAGCATTTCTACACTGAAGAAATTTAGCCACCAGAGGGTAGCATCATAACAGCCAGACCAGCAATGAGATATTTCCAATCTGATTTTTGTCCTCTTCAGGCTAAAAACCTTTTTCAGGATAATTGGAGCTCTCCACAGCTCCTTATTTTGAGCTCAGGATGCAAAGATCCAGCTCCTGTAAGAATCCTGTAATTCTGGGTAAATTGGAAAGAAACCACTAGCTGCAAGATGGGTAGACTTTATTATAGCGGCAGTGAATGAACCCTGAGAGACCCACTAAAAGACCAGGTTGAAAATATATCTTCTTACAGAAAATCTATGTCAGGGGTCTCCAACTCTGGGCAGCTTTAAAACTTGTGGACTTCAACTCTCAGAATTCCTCAGCCACCCATGCTAGCTAAGGAATTCTGGGAGTTGGAAGTCTACAAGTTCTAAGGAGACCTCCTTTATCTATGTGGTAACTAAATATTAACACCAACTTGATAGCACCTAACCAACCAAACAACCAAACTGGGTTAGGGCCCATTTCTTTTCCTTCAAGTGAAGGAGGATTGGAATTTGTGTCTTAATCACCATGTTGATTTTTTATTTTACCATGCCCTTCGCACACCTCTGACTGAAACAGAGATTTATCTATTTAAAGTAAATCCTGTTTCCCTATTTCCCTATTCTGTATGTGTTCACTTCCTCTCCTTTTAAAGTTTTCTACTCATCTTACTTCCCCGTGGACAGTCTGAGAAACAGAAAATCCCCCTTTAAAGACTCTGGGGATGACTGGAAAAGAGTTCAACCCCGATGAAGAGGAATGTGTTTGGGGAGTCGTGAGTTTCCCTTGTGATAAATGGGCTTCCTTGTTTCTGTGTTGACTTGCTTGGCTTGATTCAAGAATAGTTCTAGGAAGCAGTCTTGAATGTGCCTATTGATGGTGGATTTGCCTGGCTAGGAGAGGGGGAAGACAAGGGATTATTCCTCTCCCCCCACGCTTCCAATACACATTGCACTGGTCCCTTCCACCTCTGTTATGCCTTCACTGCTCCAGCATCCTCCCCAATCATGTGATCAAAATCCGCATTGCATTGGTTTTTAAGAATAAGCAAGGCTTCCCAGCTCAGCTACCAACGGAGATGTTGAGACTCTAGAACAGAGGTGGGCAATTATGGCCCCTTTACAACTTGTGGACTTCAACTCCCAGAATTCCTGAGACGGCACAATCATGGCAATTCCTGGGCATGGCTGGGACAGGAATTCTGGGAGCTGAAGTCCACAAGTTGTAAAGGGGCCATAATTGCCCACCTCTGCCCTAGAACAAGGGTCTCCAAACTTGGCAACTTTAAGACTGGTGGACTTCAACTCCCAGAATTCCTGAACTAGCATGACTGGAGGAGGAATTCTGGGAGTTGAAGTCCACAAGTCTTAAAGCTGTCAAGTTTGAAGGCCCCTGAGTGGAGAGAAGATCAACAAAGATGATCAAGGGTCTGGAGGCTAAACTGCATGCTGAACGATTGAGGGAACTGGAAGAAAGAGAAGAACTGGGGTGACATGATAGCAGTATTGGAATATCTAAGGGGTTTGCCACAAAGAAGAGGTGGTCAACCATGGCAAGAACAAAGGTTGTAAAATTGGGCGTGGCCGTGACTCATTTAACAACTGACTTGCTTGGGAAATTTGTGGTCCCGATTGTGGGCATAAGCTGAGGACTACTCAGTCCATGTTTCAAACCTTCTCCCCCCACCCCTTACTTCCTTGCCCCCTGAGCAATTAAAACTTCAGGACCAGATTATTGCCTCTGTTATTTATTTATTTTTTTAAAGAAAGTTTTTATTCATAAGCAAAAATATACCACAGAGCATTCTCTAAAAACAGACCTGAGTGGAAAATGTGTTTTTTACAAAAGTAATGAGTGGAAAAAAACATTTCATATACAGCATTTTTTCTTTAAAAAGTACATTTATATATTTATTTATTTATATAATATATATAAAAAATCATTAATAAGAATCTAAAGGAAAATAATTCACTGGGCTGTGTGCACGTCAGCTCGATAGACTGTAATCTTAATGTAATAGCAGATAATGTCAAATAACACAACAGGTACAAGGAATGTCAAAAGGGTAAGGAGGTGTGTTGCATGTTTAAAAAGGGGGCAGGGTTTAAGTCATGCTGGCTGGGGCATTCTGGGATTTGAAGTCCACAGGTTTTTAAATGGCCTGCCCTGCTTTTTAGACCAGCAGAAAACACCTCCTTTCTCCAATCTGGCCATTCCTTAAAGATCCCCGAAAAGGAAGGCGAGATTGCATCAATGCATACTGGCAAGTAGAATGGAAAATATGATTTTTGCTGCTGGAATGAAGTCCCTGAAAATAGGATTCAGCAGCAGGGAAGGAGTTTTCTCAAAGAGGTTGGCATTGCACAATTCTATCTGCTTGTCCAAAGCTGAAACTCGACACAGAACCAGGGATGCAAGTCTCACTTTGAAAAAAATGAACCTGTTGAGTAACATAAAATTGGGGAGTGGGATGCCAATCCCACCCCTCCTTTTTTTTTGTTCTTAGCAACCCCTCTCCCAGACTGCACCCCTTTTTATTATTTTCCAGGCAGGAAAATAATTTCTGAGACTGGAAATGCTGTAACTAAAATCAGGCCTGGGCCCACCTAGCTGTGTTTGCGGAAACCTTAACTCCGTGCCTACGTTAACCACTTTTTACTAAGTTCAAACAAGACATTCAGTTAATTTCAGTTTCAAAAGGCTTGAGGGTTGCGAATCAAGGATCACCCCATCCCCAAACAGCCAAACCAAAGTCCAAACTAACTAGATTAGCAAATGGGCCAAATGCTGCTCTCTAGGTGTGGTCTGTAACCAGCAGTCCGAAGATACGGTGGCTGTCCACACATTTGCTCATAAATGTTGTGTTTCCTCACAACGGGGATAAAGAACAGCCCCCCCCCTCTTTGTAGGGCCGGATTTCTCAGCCTTGGCACCTATAAAATGTGTGGACTTCAGCTCCCAGAATTCCCCATCCAGCATGCTAGTGAGCTTAAGATTGTGGACTTCAACTCCCAGAATTCCCCAGCCAGCATGCTAACGGTGGACTTCAACTCCCAGAATTCCCCAGCCAGCATGCTAGCAGTGGACTTCAACTCCCATAATTCCCCAGCCAGGATGCTAGCGAGCTTTAAGATGTGCGGCCTTCAGCTCCCAGAATTCCCTAGTCCGTCAATGCTGGCTGGGGAATTCTGGGAGCTGAAACCCACACATTTTAAAGATGCCAAGACTGAGAAATTACTGCTTTGTATGACACAATCGGCTACATGCAAGCTGTCAGGTAAGATTATCACCATTCGACAAGGATTGTGCAGGTTGGGTTTTTCCCCAGGACAGCAAAATGGCGATGGAGAACTGATGCTGGTGGTTATTTCCATCTTCCTGCAGCTGTTGAAGGTAAGAGGCTTTTCCAGGAAGAACCTGAGATGGGGGTTTTCCTTGGGGGGGGGCAGAGCATTTCCAAGCTGATGCAGGTGGGTCCATTTTTGTTTCTGCAAAGGCCTTGCCAAAAAAAAAAAAACCAGAAGAAAAAAAAAAACCTACCCCACAATCCCAACAGCAGAGAAGAATGGAGGGGTTAGGAACCCATTTTTAAACCCTCTTGAAGTCCTCATCTGGACGGGCCCTGGAGGCTTTTAAAGAAGAGATCGGACCACCGTTTGTCTGTAATGGCGTAGAGTTTCCCTGCCCTGAGCAAAGGGCTGGACTAGAAGATCTCCTGAGGTCCCTTCCTTTCTGGCTTTTTTTTTCTTCCTTTGTCTTTGCAGGAGGAGGATCCTTGGTCTCCCCAGAGATCAGCTTTTGCACTGTTCAGGTATGGCTAAAATAAAATGCCGGCATGTCGTCCAAAGAATCGCGTAAGAAACCCTGAAGTTACCATGAGAGTAGAACAGTCTGAACGTTCTCTTTGAGATTCAGTTCAGGAGCCAGATGTGTGTGTGTGGGGGGGCCCAGAAATATTTCTTAAGAAGCACCCGGGATATAAAAATTCATCTGATTTAAAAAAAAAAATTACTCTGCTCCATTCAATCTCAGGTTTGGATCGATCCCCTTGGTGTCAAGTCAAGGGTGATGAGCAGAGAATCGTGGCAGTGAAAAAGCTGGAAATATAACTAGGAAGGAGGTGAGGAACCAGAGGGAGCAAGCTACGGAGTACAGGTAGTCCTTAACTTACAACAATTTGCTTAGCAGCTGTTCAAAGTTGTTGTAACTTCGCTGAAAAATGTGATTTATGACTGTTTTTCACCCTTATATAACTGCGGCAGCCTTCCCGTGGTCAATTTGGATGCTTGGCCGCTGACTCCTAGTTATGACGGTCGCTGTGTTCCCCTTTTGCGACCGTCTGACCTAGCAAAGTCAACGGGGAAGAGCCGGATTTGCTTAACAACCGTGTTCCCAATTTAACGACGGCAGCGCCTCACTTAATGTGTGGCGAGAAAGGGGGTACAATGGTTTTTTTTTTAAAAATAATCCGTTTAGCGACGGAAAGGTTGGGGCTCAGTGGCGGTCGTTTAAGTCGACGGGCTACCTATATTCCCATTGGGAGGAATGGAATGAAAAGGCTGACCCGGGGCTTGCTTGCGTTCACACAACATCATTCATCTGGTTATTGAATTAACCTTTGGGTGGGATTCACACAGTGCCAGAGGTGGGATTCAGTTGGTTCGGACCGGTTCTGGAGAACTGGTAGCGGAAATTTTGAGTAGTTTGGAGAACTGGCAAATAGCGCCTCTGACTGGCCCCGCCCCCATCTCTTCTCCGCCTCCCATTGAGTCCCAGCTGATTGGCTGGGTCTCCTTTTGTTGCCCTGCACAGGAGAACGGAGCTGGAAAGCAGGTTAGTTGGGTGGGGAAGGAATGGGGATTTTACAGTATCCTTCCCCTGCCACGCCCGTCAAGCCACGCCCGCCAAACCATGCTGACAGAACCGGTAGTAAAACATTTTTTGAATCCCACCACTGCTGACAGTGCCCCAGAACTGTAAACAAATTCAATGGTTTGGACCCACTAATGCAGACATCCACAAATCCCTAGTCTTTAGGTTAAAACAATCTAAGCTTAGCTGGTTGTGTGAATGCAACTTCTAGAGATTTTTAGTTTACTGGGTTGGGGGAATATCACTCATGGAGGACATTTAGAGAGTAAAATTTGCTCCCCAAACCTTCACAGACAGGATGCCTGGGTTTGCAAAACCTGTTCGTACAATATGAACAGGGTGGATATATCATGCTTACATCGTAACGTATCTTATTTTGACTGAAAGATGCTGTACAAACCCAGCCTTTTGGTAAACCGTATTTGTGCTTCTGTAAACCATGATTTACGGTTGAGGGCAATATTTCTCCACCTTGGTGACTTGGATATGGTTGGACTTCAACTCCCAGAATTCCCTAGCAGGCCATGCTACCTTTTGCCAGCTGGGGAACTCTGGGAGTTGAAGTCCACCCACCTTCGAGTTACCAAGGTTGAAAAAAAACATGGCTTAGAGTGACATCAGAGCCAATTAGCCATCCGGTAAGACCGACATCGTTAAGAGAAGAGTGGCCCAAAACAGCAGGTGAATCTAGCCCATTGTTGGAAGGTTTTATAGGCTTAAAATGGCTTCTGGGAAAAATTTTTTACTTATTGTGGTTTGTTCGGTTTGTTCATTCCGATGGAGTGAACCACAGCTCAGAGCAATTTCTGCACCGGGCTGCTTGTGTAATAGCACAAAGGAGCAGAAGATGGAGACTGTGACCATTGGGAATGGAAGAAAGGGAGATCTGGTGAGTCTCTTCCCTTCAGAAGTGGGAGAGAGGACTGGAGGGGAGGGCCAGACAACCTCTATCCTGCCACGTTAACCCCTCCCCACCGGCTCCCGAAAAGGACTCCGTCTCGTGACCCATCTCTGCATCTTCCCGAGTCCATGGGTTTGCCTTGAGGGGAGCAAGAAGGGATGCTGGGCCTCAGGAGGGAGAAAGGAGAGGGGGCAACGACGAGGCCCACAGAAGGGGTGGCCTGCTGGAAATCCACTCTGGTCCAGGTGAACTGGAACAGGTAAGGAGGACCTCAATTTGAGGGCGGAGGTCAGCGGAGTCAGGCAAGAGCGAGATCCCTCGGGTGAAGGATGGTCTTGGGCCTCAAGAGTTTGTCTTTGGAAGCCCCCTCTTGGGGGCGGAAAGCGGGGGGGGAGTGTCACCAAACAGGGTGCCTTCCAACTGGGTACATAAAGACCCAATTGAGGGGTCTGCAGATCTTCCCTTTTTAGGCCCCTTCCTCAGTGGCGGCACAGCTGAGGGCCTCGGTCAAGAGCCGGCTGTTCTCCAGGGGAGTAGGGCACATCACGTAGCGGCCCATGGCTTGCGGGGGGTGGACCTCGGCGGACGTCACCATGGCCTTCAGCAGCTGGCTCTCCTTGGCCAGGGCTTCCTCGGGCCCCAGGCCTCCCACGGCACCCAGCTCCGCCTCAGAGGGGGCCACGCCATCGTCCATGTTGACGTAGAGGATCTCCTCGGGGTCTTTGGGTGGTGGGAGTGACTTGAGGGTCTTCTCCAGCTCCTGAGACAGGATTTCAAAAGTGGGGCGGTCGCGGGGGTTCAGCGCCCAGCAGCTGGTCATCAGCTCATACCTGAGAGGAGAGAGGGGGACCGGGGAAGAAGAACAAGAAAGTGGAGAAGTTCTTTCTGGAGAACAGATTTCCGCTGGGGATCTGCAGCAGGGGGTCACCAATCTTGGCAACGTTACAACTTGTGGACTTCGACTCCCAGAGTTCCCCAGCTGGCCTGCTAGAAGGCAGTGGGGCTTATAAATAGAGAGCAAACCCTCCCTTCTAACATTGATGATGTTAGCTAGTTGGGTCATGAAATGTCTGCATAAAAACAACCAAGTGCCACGCGCACCAAGGGCCTGCAATATTTCCCTTATACCTTTTAAAAATAGCAATCAAAACAATATTTGAGTCACGGCAGGGAAATAGGAGCACCTATATTTCCTGACAACGGGAGAAACCGAGGCAGAGATAATGTACTTACAGGCTATCCAGGCAGTCAATTGGCTGCTTGAGGCGATTGCCTTGACGTAGGTAGTCGTAAATTTCGCTGTTTTCCACCCCGGGATAAGGCGTCTGGCCTCGAGTGGCAATTTCCCACATGGTGACTCCAAAGGACCACTGCGGGGCAGAGATGGGAAGGAAGAAGATAAGGGAGGCAGAAGAAATCTGGAATCCAGATGGAATCCAGGTGCTCCCAGTGGAAAGATTGGACGCTGGTTTCCAGAGAAAGGAAAGTTAGCCCGATTTACCGGGGGAGACTCACCACGTCGCTCTTGGTGGTGTAAACGCGATCGGCCAGGCTCTCGATGGCGATCCACTTCACCGGCATCTTGGAGATACGACCTTGGCGGTAATAGTCACCGTTGTAGATCTTCTTGGAGAGGCCAAAATCGGCCACACAGGCCGTCATGCTTTCGTTCAGCCTGCGGAGGGAATGCGAAGGGCTCTTGATGGAAAGGATTTAAAGGGTGAAGACAAGGGGACTGTGTGGCAGGCAGAAGGAGCAAACTACCAAGACAAGGCTCAGATAAAAGAAGTCTGAGCCCAGGGCAGAAACGTAATCCGAGGAAGCACCCCAGACAAGACCATTGTCAGCTCTCATGAAGATAAAGGGAGGAAACGCACTCAGACTTACAAGATTCTGAGTCAGATTGGTTAAGAGGTGAAGGCACCAGGCTAGAAACCAGGAGACAGTGAGTTCTAGTCCTGCCGTAGCCATGAAAGCCGGTTGGGTGATCTGGAGCCAATCACCAGGAGACTGTGAGTTCTAGTCCTGCCTTAGGCAAAATAGCAGGCTGCGTGACTTTGGGCCAATATCGGATGCTAGTCTCATCTTAGGCATGAAAGCCAATTGGGTGACCTTGGGCCAATCACTAGGAGACTGTGAGTTCTAGTCTTATCTTAGGCATGAAAGCCAATTGGGTGACCTTGGGCCAATCACTAGGAGACTGTGAGTTCTAGTCTTATCTTAGGCATGAAAGCCAATTGGGTGACCTTGGGCCAATCATTAGGAGACTGTGAGTTCTAGTCCCGCCTTAGGCATGAAAGTCAGCTATGTGACTTTGGGCCAATCACTAGGAGACTGTGAGTTCTAGTCCGCCTTAGGCATGAAAGTCGGCTAGGTGACTTTGGGCCAATCACTAGGAGACTGTGAGTTCTAGTCCCGCCTTAGGCATGAAAGTCAGCTAGGTGACTTTGGGCCAATCACCAGGAGACTGGGAGTTCTAGTCCCGCCTTAGGCATGAAAGTCAGCTAGGTGACTTTGGGCCAATCACCAGGAGACTGGGAGTTCTAGTCCCTTAGGCATGAAAGTCGCTAGGTGACTTTGGGCCAATCACCAGGAGACTGGGAGTTCTAGTCCCGCCTTAGGCATGAAAGTCAGCTAAGTGACTTTGGGCCAATCACCAGGAGATGGTGAGTTCTAGTCCTGACTTAGCCATGAAAGCCAGATAGGTGATGTTAGGCCAATTCTTCACTTTCACCCAACCCCCACAGGGTTGTTTTTGTGGGGAAAATAGGAAGAGAAAGGAGTCAATGCCGGCTACCTTGACTTATTTACAAAAATAATAAAGGCGAGATCAAAGTAAATCAAATAAAAAGCAAATCAGTTATAATAAAAATAGTATTTACATGCATGACTTTAGTTTCCTAGTCTGATCACCTTGAAGGGCTGATATATGGCAACATCACTGCTGAACTCTTACATCAGAGATTTAAGGAACCCTTTCAAACAGCTTGAATGAAATCGTTGTGCACCCCAAGCCAAGAAGCGTCTGGACTTCAACTCCCAGAATTCTCAGCAAAGGCTGGGAAAGTTTGAGAACTGAGACCTCCAAATTTGGATGGTGCTGAAATGCAGACTGCTGAACTGGATCCTGATGGGGCCTCACTGCTGATCTCTGCTTCTAAATCCCCCTTTTTAGGGTTCTCCACCTGTAGAAACTCACATGCAGTTGCGGGCAGCAAGGTCCCGATGAATGAAGTTCTTGCTACTGAGGTACTCCATGCCACTTGCAATGTCCACCATGAATTTGACCAACGCGTCTGGGCAGGTACTGTGAAGGAAGAAGAACCCAATCAGAGGAGTGTCTATAGAGATTCTCCGTCCTCCAGGTCGCGGTTGTCCCAAAGGGGCTTTTTTTCAAGAGGCAACTGGACTTGCTTGGTTTTCCTTTGAAGTCGTTTCCTCCTTATCCGAAGCTTCTTCGGTCCTGACTGAAGAATTCCATTCTCCACCATTCAGTTAGGCGAAAGAAGCTTTTTGGATGAGAAGGAAACGTCTTCAAGAAAACCAGAAAGTCCAGTTGTCTTTTGAAAAAAAAGCCCCTTTGGGACAATCGGAGGACACCGACAAGGACTAGGCTATCATCTGATTTAACAGATTAACAGAGTTAGAAGGGACCTTGTAGGTCATCTAGTCCAACCCGCCACCCAAGCAGAAGACCCTACACCATTTCTGACAGAGGGCAGTCCAGTCTCTTCTTGAAAGCCTCCAGGGATGAAGCTCCCACAACGTCCAAAGGCAACTTCTGTTCCAGGGGTTGATTGTTCTCACTGTCAGAAAATTTCTCCTTATTTCCAGGTTGAATCTCTCCTTGTTCAGTTTCCATCCATTATTCCTTGTCTGGCCTTCAGGTGCTTTGGGAAATAGCTTGACCCCCCCCTCTGTGGCAGCCCCTCAAACATTGGAAGACTGCTATCCTGTCCTTCTATTCCCTAGATTAGCCATGCCCAGTTCCTGAAGTATATGTTTTAGTCTCCAGTCCCCTCATCATCCTGCTTGCTCTTCTCTGCAACATTTCTAGAGTCTCAACATCATTTTTATAGTGTGGTGACCAAAATTGGATGCAGGACTCTAGGTGTGGTCTTACTAAGGCTATATAGAGCGGTATTAGTACCTCACTTGATCTTGATTGTATCCCTCTGTTAATGCAATTTAGGATTGCATCGACCTTCTTGGCCGCCACTGCACACTGTTGGCTCCGAAATAGCTGGTTGTCCACTATGACAACTAAGACAGTCCATTGTTTTAGGGCTAAGAATCAACGATCCTGCAAGATTGTTACTTACCACAGGGCTCTCCCCAAGCCGGGAGTACAGCAGGAAGCTGTGTAGATCTCCATGTTTCATGAATGGCAGGATTACCACAGGGGATGGATAGCCTTCACTTTCGGTGTTCTGCAGACAGACGCCTTCAGGAAAGGCAAAAAGGAGATTTGTAAATTCTCTAAATTAAAGCAGCAGAAGATGTGGGGTCCTTGGTGCTCTCTGAGCGTGGCTGTTTTCTTGCAAACGTTTCATTACCCCAAACTAGGTAACATCACTGAGCACTGATGATGTTACCTAGCTGGGTCATGAAACGTCTGCAAGAAAACAGCCACGCTCAGACAGCACCCGCGACTCCTCATTTCAACCCCGAGCTACAAATATTCTCTTTTATCAAAAGAAAGACAGACTGATGCAAAAGAGAAAGGAAGGGGCTGGCTTTCCTCTCGCGAAACCATGATTCAGTTTATTCACTTGCACTTAGCATGCCGTGCGAGACCAGGTATTGTGGTTCATCAACACACCATGAAATTGTTCAGCACCACGAATCTCAAAAATAAAAAAAATAAAACAAATCGGATGGGAGATTTTCATGCAACACTAGATCTGTTCGGCTGAGGTTCATTGCAAACCTGTTGAAAAGCATTTAAAGGGTCTGGGGAAAGCTAAGAGCACAAGAAGTTCTTCTCCTTCCCTTCCTGATCCTAAACTGACCGTTGACCCTTCCAGGCCCCATCCCTGCCCCCACCACCACTCCTTTGCTTTGCATGGGCTATCCACTTCCAGCATGAGCTTTGCCACATTTTTTTTCACCAGACTGGCAAGAATAACAAAACAGCAAAGTTGGAAGGGACCTTGGAGGTCTTCTAGCCCAACCCCCACTGCTGAAGGAGGAAACCTTATGCCATTTCAGACAAATGGTTGTCCTATCTCTTCTTAAAAACTTCAAGTGTTTTTTTTTTTAATTACATTTATATGCCGCCCTTCTCCGAAGACTCAGGACGGCTTACAGTTTTTGGGATACAACCCAATGCGCTCAGCAATAGCCTTCCTTCCATTGTATATGCCTGCTTATTACTAAGCGGCATTTTTACAAGGTCAGCTTATTGCCCCCAACAATCTTGGGTCCTCAATTTACCTACCCCGAGAGGATGGAAGGCTGAGTCAACCTTGAGCCTGGTGGGATTCGAGCCTGCACTAATTGCAGGCAGCTGGAACTTAAGTGCTAGGCGTTTAACAGCCTGCGCCAACAAGGCTCCACAACTTCTGGAGGCAAATTGTTCCATTGTTTAATTATCCTAACTGTCAGGAAATTCCTCCTGAGTTCCAGGTTGCTTCCTCTCCTTGATGAATTTCCATCCGTTGCTTCTTATCCTGCCTTCTGGTGCTTTGGAGAATAGCTTGACTCCCTCCTCTTTGGGGGCAGCCCCTGAGATATTGGAACGCTGCTATCAGTCCTTCTTTTCATTAAACTATTATATTCCCAATTCCTGCAACCGTTCTTCATATGTTTCAGCCTCCAGTCCCCTAATCATTGTCTCTGCTCTTCTCTGCACTCTTTCTAGAGAGTCTCAACCATCTTTTTTAAATTGGGCCGACCAAAACTGGATGCAACCTAATGTTATTTTGACCGTGATCCTCTTTGACAGGAACCAGAGGGCAGGGGGGGGAAAAAAAGGGGACAGGGGGAAAAAAGGAGGAGGGGAGAAAATGAGCGAGAAGGTCCCACTCGTCTGCCTCCCAAACCCCAAAACAAGTCTGAGTTGCATTAGCTGAGCTTCCCGCCCACCCGTCTGTCAGCTCCGTCCCACAATCTTGCCAACATCTGTTTTCCCAAGTAATGTTCTCTCATCCCTCTCACTCACAGCTTCATCCCCCCAGGGACAGTCTGTCCTTTCTGCTTTTCCCCAGCCCAGTCTCTCCCTCCCTCCCTCCCAAAGTCCAGGCAGTTTCCTTTCTTTTCCATCTTTTTCCTTTTTCCCAAGGCTTCAGCTAAATATTATTTTTGCCCCTAATGGAATGAGCAAAGGTGAGCTTTGCAGGTCTGTCTGGGCTGGGCTGCTCTCCCCCACAATCTCCCCCACCCCATGCCGGAAATTGCAAATCTGGCCTACGATTGGTTGTCAATCCCAGTCTGGGAATTTACTAAGAGGAGGAAGGACGAGACGAAGGGAGAGGCAGGCCGTCTGGAAAGGAGGTTAGGTAACCTGACGGTGCTCAAGGCGAGTTGGAATCGCTAGAGCAGTATTGCTCAACCTTGGCACGTTTAAGGTGTGAGGGTTTCAACTCCCAGAATTCTCCAGTCAGTATGCTTGATTTCAACTCCCAGAATTCCCCAGCTGGCATCAGAGGTGGGATTCAGCGGTTGGACCAGTTCTGGAAGAACCGGTAGGGGAAATTTTGAGTAGTTCAGAGAAGCAGCAAATCCTGCCTCTGACTGGCCCGCCCATCTATGCTCCGCCTCCCGAGTCCCAGCTGATTGGCTGGGTCTCCTTTGGTTGCCCTGCACAGGAGAACGGAGCTGGAAAGCAGGCTAGTGGTGGGAGGGAATGGAGATTTTGCAGTATCCTTCCCCTGCCACGCCCACTAAGCCACTCCTACCAAACCACACCCACAGAACAGATAGTAAAAAAAAATTGAATCCCACCACTGGCTGGCATGCTTGGACTTCAGCTCCCAGAATTCCCCAGTTAGCAAGCATGGACTTCAGCTCCCAAAACTGCCCAGGCAGCCTGCTTGGACTGGGGCTTATTACATAGAATAACAATAGGGTTGAAAGTGACCTTGGGAGGTCATCTAGCCCAACCTCCTGCTCAAGCAGACCCTGCACCATTCTGGACAAATTTCATCCAGAGTTTTGGGTTGTCCAAACGTAGCTGTGCCACCTCTTGAATCTTGTTAGAGCTTCTTTAAAGACCCTTTGCAGAAAAGATGACGAACAAGGTGATTAACTGTCTCCGGAAAGGACAATGGACACCTGGAGCTCACTCCAAGCCCTACTTCTCCTGCTGCTTCTCCTCCTCCTACTTGCTGGCTGGGGGGTTCTGGGAGTGGAATTAGAATTAGAATAGAGCTGGAAGGGACCTTGGAGGTCCTCTAGTCCAGCCCTCTGCTCTGAGATGAAGTCCACACTTCTTAACATTGCTGAAGTTGAGAAGCATTTTTCTATACTCTTAGCTGCCTTCAGGACTGGTTGGGGCTCACAGAAATTGTGATCCTACACAAGTATGGATTGGCAGACCTGCATTCACCCTCTTTTTGTGGCTTCAAGATTGGGGAACACTGGGCCCCTGCAAGCGTATCTGTCTCTTTCTCTCTCCTTCCCTTTCTCTTTTTTTTTTCATATATATAAAAAACGTTTCTTCTGCTCTTTTTTGCATCACTGCTTCACCCTCTGTGCTCCTTGGTCTTGTTGGCCATTCTCTATGGTTGGCCCTGTTGGCCATTCTCTATGATTGGCCTTCTTGACCACTCTATGTGCTTGGTCTTCCTGACCACTCTCTATGGTTGGCCTGGTTGGCCACTCTCTACGGTTGGCTTTGTTGGCCCTCTCTATGGTTGGCCTTGTTGAAAACTCTCTGTCATTGGCCTTCTTGACCACTCTCTATGGTTGACCTTGTTGACCACTTTTTAGAACTGGCCTTGTTGACTGCTCTCTATGGTTGCCTTTTTTGAGACCATAGAGATGTGGGCTAGAAGGAGGAAACCATGGATGCTTCACGTATCTGCAAGAAACCGGGCACACAAGAAGAGACCTCCTCGTCCCTCACCGATCAGTTTCATGACATTGGGATGGTCAAAGTCCTTCATGCAAACGGCCTCACTGAGGAAGTCCTCCATCTCACTGCGGTGCATATGGCAACTGCCAGAGAAGAGAAATTAATGCTTTGGCAGCTTTAATCCTTGCTCAAGGATTTCTGATCATGAAACTTGACAGACATAAGACTTGTTTATTTATTTTAGAAGATTTACATGGCCACCATTCACTCACGATGACTCTGGGCAGCTTACAAACAATAAAAATATAAAATAAAATGAAAAATATAAAATGTTTACCATATATATTTTTATATATATATATATTTATATATATATATATATATTTTTATATATATATATATATATATATATATATATATATATATATATGTAGGTCTTGGTGTATTCGGGTCTTGTCCCGTGTAAGGTTGAGAATACCTTGGCAACGTTTGACGAAATCTCATCCGTCATCTTCAGGCTGGTGTCTTCAGCTTCGTTCTCCTGGGAGAAGTGTGTGATCGTGGCTGTTTTTCCCTTTTAAACTCTAGAGTTGGATGTGTTGTTACTTTTTGATTGGTTTGTGGAGTTGATGTATGCAGATTGGATGGCTTTTTCCTGAGACCCTGTGTGGCTGAGGTGCTGGAGGTGTGTCTCTCAGCCTTTTGTGTTGTAACGACCTGGGTAATGGGCTGTGTGATGACCTTCTGAGTTCTATTGTTGTGATGTCCTGGGTGTGGTGCTGTAATCTCCTGGGTCATTGTCTGTGCTGCAACCTCCTGATGTTTTGTGTTGTGATCTCCTGAGTTCTGTGATGTAGTATCCTGGGTGGAAGGCTGTGATGTGGCATTCTGGGCCTTGGTTTGGCTCGAGTTTGAGGTCTGGCTATGTGTTTATAGCGTGTGTCAGTTTGCTTAGTTTGGGGGTTGGAGGGGGGTGTAGCAGCTGGTGTTGCAGCCATGGTCTGGTTTCTGGATGGTGGTTGCCTTTCATCTGTGGCGTGGGCTTGGGTTTGAGTCTGGTGAAGGAGATTGGTGGTGGCATCATGTGTTATTTTGGGTCCAGGAGATCACAACACAAAACATCAGGAGGTTGCAGCACAGACAATGACCCAGGAGATTACAGCACCACACCCAGGACATCACAACAATAGAACTCAGAAGGTCATCACACAGCCCATTACCCAGGTCGTTACAACACAAAAGGCTGAGAGACACACCTCCAGCACCTCAGCCACACAGGGTCTCAGGAAAAAGCCATCCAATCTGCATACATCAACTCCACAAACCAATCAAAAAGTAACAACACATCCAACTCTAGAGTTTAAAAGGGAAAAACAGCCACGATCACACACTTCTCCCAGGAGAACGAAGCTGAAGACACCAGCCTGAAGATGACGGATGAGATTTCGTCGAAACGTTGCCAAGGTATTCTCAACCTTACACGGGACAAGACCCGAATACACCAAGACCTACATACCTTTACCCGTGAAAATCTACGAAAACAAATATATATATATATATATATGATAATAACCCTCCACCACTATGGCAACAACAATCAAACAAGAGGGTCCATGCCACTCTGGGTTCCTCAGGCCTGTTGGCAAAACCAGCTTTTCCAAAGGGTCAAAATGGGAGCCAGTCTAATCTCTGTGGGGATGATGTTCCAAAGGAAGGGAGCCACCACAAAGAAGGCCCTTCTTCTGGACCTCACCAGATGTACCTCTTCAGGAGAGGGGACCCGCAACATGCACACTGAACACTGAGGAAAAGGACAGGGAACCTCTGTGTCAACTCTGAAGTGAACCTGGCTGAGGCCATCTTGGAGGCTTCAGGGTTGCCACACAACAGTGGGAGGGGGGAATGAGTGAGATGGGGTTTTGTAGCCAAAACAACAAAGTTTTCCTGTGGGAACCAAGGACATTCTTGCAGGTGGCTGGCCAGAGGAGGAGCAAGTAACCAAGCAACTGGCCAGCACCTGGATTGGACGGTGGGACCAGTGACTTGGGGAAAGAAAACTTTACTTTTAATGAGGTGAAAGCCATGGAAATCTCAGAGTCGGTTTTCACCAGTTTGTGCCAATAGGATGTATCCAATAAAACTGTTCTTTGAAGTGGTTGCCTGCCTTGGAGTTCAGCTTTCTACGGGTGCATTTCTTGGACCCCTCCTCCTCCCTCCCTCCCTCTCCCTCCCTCTCCCTCCCTCCCTCTCTGGGTTGAGGCAGCTCTAACCCTCCCATCCCAAAAGAGTATTTTTCTTCTTCTTCTGAGTACTTACTCTTCATAGTCTTGACCGCAACTTTAAAGACAGCACCATCTTGGCTAAGTTGACCCTCCATAACCGAGCCAAATTCTCCTGTCGAGAGAGAAAAAAAACAACACTGGCTCTTCATTGGGCTTCTCTGAGGAAAATACAAACATGGCTGACATTCCTGCCACCTTTGGGATGGCTCGGTGCCACTCATATCATCCCCTGCTAGATGTGTAAAAGGTTTGTTATGATGAACAAGGTCTTCTTTGAACAAGATATTAGAGGCAATCCTCAACTTTAAATGGCTCATGTGATCCGCTGTCTCCGGGTCGGGGGGGGGGTGATTTTATTATATTATACTATATAAATTTAGTAGCTCGATACCCGTGCTTCGCTACGAAACTATGTGATTGGGCTTAGTTTTGGGGGAGGAAAATAAGGGGGGGAATTCTGCCTCTGCCTACTAGCATCCATCAGTATTCATCTGGCTAGCGTCCTGTCAGTGTGTGAGAGAGTTGAGAGCTGTTTGGAAACTGAAACAGTATTTGCTGTGTGAGCAAGGAGACAGCAAGGAGCCTGGGCGTGGCTTAGCTCAATTGTTCTGTACTAAAGCTGCTTGGTGCTGTGAAACTGAAACTGAAACTCCTCTCCTCTGCTTGTGTTTTGCATTTGGAAAGATTTCTTTCCAGGTGGGGAGGGGGAGTAGAACTCCTTAGCATTGGAGCGTGTTAATAATAGTAATATACAAAATGCTAATGCTCTGGTGGTCATTTCGAAAATTCCTTTCTTAGTGAGCCCCTAGAAGCCAAGAGGAAGATTCGTGCCAAATTTCAAGTTTGTAGGCTTTAAGGTTCTGGAGATTTTGGGATGACGTGTGAGGGGTATTTCGCTTTTGTATATATAGATATGGTTTTTAAAATTAGTTTTATTGTTTTAAATGTGATTTTATATTTTGTAGGCCGCCTTGAGTCGCCATGGGCGAATAGGCGGCAATATAAATTCAATAAACAAACTAAAGAAACCTACAGTGGTTCATTTAGTAACTGTTCAAAGTTACAACGGCACTGAAAAAAGTGACTTATGACCGTTTTTCACACTTATGACCGTTGCGGCATTCCCCATGGTCGTGGGATTTACATTTGGGTGTTTGACAACTGTCTCATATTTATGACGGTCACAGTGTCCCTGGGGTCACTCATGCGATTCCCTTTTGCGACTTTCTGATAAGCAAAGACAATTGGGGAAGCCAGTTTCATTTAACAACTGGGTGACTAACTTAACAAATGCAGTGATTCACTTCACAACATTGGCAAGAAACATCGTAAAACGGGGGCAAAAACTCACTCAACAAATGTTTCAATTAGCCCCATAAAATTTTTGGGCTCAGTTGTGGGACTACCCGCATTGTGATTGCCCAAATTTGATTGTCAGTTGCTGTGTTTCTTTGAGCCACAACATACAGACAGGAGGTTGTACAACCTGCCTCGTGGTGTAACCGGAACAATCTGGAACTGAACACACTCAAAACCGTAGAGATGGTGGTAGACTTTAGAAGATACTCTCCCATACTATACCACCTCTTACAATACTAGACAACACAGTATCAACAGTAGAGACCTTCAAATTTCTAGTTTCTATCATATCACAAGACCTAAAATGGACACCTAACATCAAAAACGTCATCAAAAAAGCACAACAAAGAATGTTCTTTCTCGCCAACTCAAAGCTCAAACTGCCCAAGGAGCTGCTGATCCAGTTCTACAGAGGAAAGATGGAGTCTGTCATCTGCACCTCTATAACTGTCTGGTTCGGCTCTGCAACTCAACAAGACAGACAGAGACTTCAGAGGATAATTAGGACTGCAGAAAAAAACAGTTGCTACCAACCTCCCTTTCATTGAGGACCCGTATACTGCATGAGTCAAAAAGAGGGCTGTGAAAATATCTACACACCCCTCACATCCCAGACATAAACTGTTTCAACTCCTTCCCTCAAAACGATGCTATAGAGCACTGTACACCAGAACAACTAGTCACAAGGACCGTTTCCCCCAAAGGCCATCACTCTGCTAAACAAATAATTCCCTCAACGCTGTCCAACTATTTACAAAGTCTGCACTACTATTACTGTTAATCTTCTCATCCCTCCTTATCACCCATCCCCTCCCACTTGGGACTGTATGACTGTAACTTTGTCACTTATCTCCTTACAATTTATATGGACTGTTTCCTAGTATGATTTGATTGCTTATTTGTACCCTATAACTATCATTAAGTGTTGTACCTTATGATTCTTGACTCATGATGAATGTAGCTTTTCTTTTATGTACACTGAGAGCATTTGCACCAAGACAAATTCTCTGTGTGTCCAATCACACCTGGCCAATAAAGAATTCTATTCCTATTCTATGCTATCCTATCCCATCCCATCCCATCCCATCCCATCCCATTCCTATTCTATTTCTATTCCTATTCTATTCCTGTTCTATTCCTATTATTTCTAATTCTATTCTATTCTATTTAATTTGATTTTTTTTAAATTTGTATTTATATCCCGCCCTTCTCCGGAGACTCAGGGGGGCTTACAATTTTTGGAGCGCAACCCAATGCGCTCAGCAATAGCCTTCCTTCCATTGTATATGCCTGCTTATTACTAAGCGGCATTTTTACAAAGTCAGCTTATTGCCCCCAACAATCTTGGGTCCTCAATTTACCTACCCCGAGAGGATGGAAGGCTGAGTCAACCTTGAGCCTGGTGGGATTCGAGCCTGCACTAATTGCAGGCAGCTGGAACTTAAGTGCTAGGCATTTAACAGCCTGCACCACCAAGGCTCTTTTAGTAAAAGGGATTTTAGTAAAGGTTGGGTTTCTTTTAGAAGTTTTTGGGATTCAGAGCCCAGGAGGGAAGAAATTTCCAAGGAAGGAAAGGAAAGTTATGAAATCCAGCCACGTAGCAGGGGAAAAGCCAGTCATCCAAAGCTTCTAAGGGAATAAATACACCCACACACCATTATATTGTTGGGTGGGAATGACAAAATAAATGCTCTTTTTTCCCCGCAACGCAGAAATTATCACAGAGCCTGTCTTACGTAAAGGGAAGAAAAAAAATTGATAGCTCAGATAAGGAAGGAAGGACAGATGCTAAGTGTGTTTCCCTAGAAAAATGACTGATCCTCACCCCAGGGTTACAAGTAACACGATCACCTACGCTGAGTAGTAAATCACTTCTAGGAGATCAGCCAGACGATTTCTTAAACAACAATAGCTTCCTATTGCCCATTTTTGAAGGCGTGGGATGAACCAAGCCAGGATCGGCTGGTCATTTTTTGTTATGGAGGGTTCCATTCCAGGCCAACCTTCCAGGAACCATAATTAAAAACATTTAGGGAAAACTGATTTTCCTTTATAGTTTTTTTTTTATTTTAATTTTTGGTCTTTCTGGCTGAGCCTGGAGAGCGTGCAACTTCCAGGAAGGTTGATGCCCTTTGGTGTGGCCTTCGACCAAACCATTTGCAAGGTGAAGAATTTGGTACGCCCATATACACAGCTGGTTTAATGCGTTTTTCCGCTTTTCACCCCCCCCCTGACTATGTTTATCATTGGGATGGTTGGTTGTGGTGGGTAAAAAGGCATCAAGGAAGGAACCAGGGAATTCTATTCCTGCTTTAGTAATAATAATAATAATAATAATAATAATAATAATAATAATAATAATAATATATTCGACTTGTATGCGCCTACTCCCTAAGGACTCAGCGGCGAACATTAAAACAGAAGAAATTTACAATAAAAGAGAATTAAACAGATAAACAAGCCGAATACAGCTAAAAGTTAAAAATTAAAACGTTTGGGTGATTTTTGTCTGGTTCTCGTCTGTCAGCTTGGGAAGAAGAAGGCAGGGGCAAAATGCTTGGAATAAAATCTTGCCAAGAAAACTGCAGGGACTTGACTGTTTAGCTGCCAAAGGCCAACAAGCTGCTCAATGAACACATCCAGGCAAGCAAAAATATATAGTGCAGGTAGCTTACAACCATTTCTTTAGAGACTGTTTGAAGTTAGCACTGAAAAAAGGAGGGAAGGAAGGAAGGAG
>CM019160.1:25957184-25971814 GCA_009733165.1 Naja naja | reverse complement strand
ATAAAAGTTCATCTGATTTAAAAACATTACTCTGCTCCATTCAATCTCAGGTTTGGATCGATCCCCTTGAGTGTCAAGTCAAGGGTGATGAGCAGAGAGGCATGGCAGTGAAAAAGCTGGAAATATAACTAGGAAGGAGGTGAGGAACCAGAGGAGCAAACTCACGGAGTACAGGTAGTCTTCTTACAACAATTTGCTTAGCAGCTGTTCAAAGTTGTTGTAACCAGCGAAAAATGTGATTTATGACCGTTTTCACCCTTATATATAACGCGACAGCCTTCCGTGGTCAATTTGGTTGTTGGCGCTGACTCCTAGTTATGGCGTCGCTGTGTTCCCCTTTTGCGACCGTCTGACCTATAGCAAATCAACAGGGAAGGCGGTTGCTTAACAACCGTGTTCCCAATTCGCGGCGGCAGCCCTCCCTTAATGTGAAGGGGGTACAATGGTTTTTTAAATAATCCGTTTAGCGGCGGAAAGGTTGGGGCTCAGTGGCGGTGTTCGTCGACGGGCACTACCTATATTCCCATTGGGAGGAATGGAATGAAAAGAGCTGACCCGGGCACTTGCTAGCGTTCACACAACATCCTTCATCTGGTTATTGAATTAACCTTTGGGTGGGATTCACACAGTGCCAGAGGTGGGATTCAGTTGGTTCGGACCGGTTCTGGAGAACTGGTAATTTTGAGTAGTTTGGAGAACTGGCAAATAACGCCTCTGACTGGCCCCGCCCCCATCTATTCTCCGCCTCCCATTGAGTCCCAGCTGATTGGCTGGGTCTCCTTTTGTTGCCCTGCACAGGAGAACGGAGCTGGAAAGCAGGTTAGTTGGGTGGGGAAGGAATGGGATTTTACATATCTTCCTGCCCGCGCCGTCAAGCCACGCCAAACCATGCTGACAGAACCGGTAGTAAAACATTTTTTGAATCCCACCACTGCTGACAGTGCCCCAGAACTGTAAACAAATTCAGTGGTTTGGACCCACTAATGCAGACATCCACAAATCCCTAGTCTTTAGGTTAAAACAATCTAAGCTTAGCTGGTTGTGTGAATGCAACTTCTAGAGATTTTTAGTTTACTGGGTTGGGGAATATCACTCATGGAGGACATTTAAGAGTAAAATTTGCTCCCCAAACCTTCACAGACAGGATGCCTGGGTTTGCAAAGCCTGTTCGTACAATATGAACAGGGTGGATATATCATGCTTACATAAATGGCATATCTTATTTTGACTGAAAGATGCTGTACAAACCCAGCCTTTTGGTAAACCGTATTTGTGCTTCTGTAAACCATGATTTACGGTTGAGGGCAATATTTCTCCACCTTGGTGACTTGGATATGGTTGGACTTCAACTCCCAGAATTCCCTAGCAGGCCGTGCTACCTTTTGCCAGCTGGGGAACTCTGGGAGTTGAAGTCTACCCACCTTCGAGTTACCAAGGTTGAAAAAAACATGGCTTAGAGTGACATCAGAGCCAATTAGCCGTCCGGTAAGACCGACATCGTTAAGAGAAGAGTGGCCCAAAACAGCAGGTGAATCTAGCCCATTGTTGGAAGGTTTTATAGGCTTAAAATGGCTTCTGGGAAAATTTTTTTACTTATTGTGGTTTGTTCGGTTTGTTCATTCCGATGGAGTGAACCACAGCTCAAAGCAATTTCTGCACCGGCTGCTTGTAATAGCACAAAGGAGCAGAAGATGGAGACTGTGACCATTGGGAATGGAAGAAAGGAGATCTGGTGAGTCTCTTCCTTCAGAAGTGGGAGAGGACTGGAGGGGAGGGCCAGACAACCTCTATCCTGCCGTTAACCCCTCCCCGGCTCCCGAAAGGACTCCGTCGTGACCCATCTCTGCATCTTCCCGAGTCCATGGGTTTGCCTTGAGGGAGCAAGAAGGGATGCTGGGCCTCAGGAGGAGAAAGAAGAGGGGGCAGGCGAGGCCCACAGAAGGGGTGGCCTGCTGGAAATCCACTCTGGTCCAGGTGAACTGGAACAGGTAAGGAGGACCTCAATTTGAGGGGCGGAGGTCAGCGGAGTCAGGCAAGAGCGAGATCCCTCGGGTGAAGGATGGTCTTGGGCCTCAAGAGTTTGTCTTTGGAAGCCCCTCTTGGGGCGGAGAGCGGAAGGAGTGTCACCAAACAGGGTGCCTTCCAACTGGGTATAAAGACCCAGTTGAGGGGTCTGCAGATCTTCCTTTTAGGCCCCTTCCTCAGTGGCGGCACAGCTGAGGGCCTCAGGTCAAGAGCGGCTGTTCTCCAGGGAGTAGGGCACATCATGGCGGCCCATGGCTTGCGGGGGTGGACCTGGGCGTCACCATGGCCTTCAGCAGCTGGCTCTCCTTGGCCAGGGCTTCCTGGGCCCCAGGCCTCCCACGGCACCCAGCTCCGCCTCAGAGGGGCCACGCCATCGTCCATGTTGACGTAGAGGATCTCTCGGGGTCTTTGGGTGGTGGGAGTGACTTGAGGGTCTTCTCCAGCTCCTGAGACAGGATTTCAAAGTGGGGCGGTCAGGGGGTTCAGCGCCCAGCAGCTGGTCATCAGCTCATACCTGAGAGGAGAGAGGGGGACCGGGGAAGAAGAACAAGAAAGTGGAGAAGTTCTTTCTGGAGAACAGATTTCGCTGGGGATCTGCAGCAGGGGTCACCAATCTTGGCAGCGTTACAACTTGTGGACTTCGACTCCCAGAGTTCCCCAGCTGGCCTGCTAGAAGGCAGTGGGGCTAATAAATAGAGAGCAAACCCTCCCTTCTAACATTGATGATGTTAGCTAGTTGGGTCATGAAATGTCTGCATAAAAACAACCAAGTGCCGCGCGCAAGGGCCTGCAATATTTCCCTTATATCTTTTAAAAATAGCAATCAAAACAATATTTGAGTCACGGTAGGGAAATAGGAGCACCTATATTTCCTGACAACGGGAGAAACCGAGGCAGAGATAATGTACTTACAGGCTATCCAGGCAGTCAATTGGCTGCTTGAGGCGATGCCTTTAGCGTGGTAGTCGTAAATTTAGCTGTTTTCCACCCGGGATAAGGCGTCTGGCCTCGAGTGGCAATTTCCCACATGGTGACTCCAAAGGACCACTGCGGGGCAGAGATGGGAAGGAAGAAGATAAGGGAGGCAGAAGAAATCTGGAATCCAGATGCTCCCAGTGGAAAGATTGGGGCTGGTTTCCAGAAACGGAAAGTTAGCCCGATTTACTGGGGGAGACTCACCACGTCGCTCTTGGTGGTGTAAACGCGATCGGCCAGGCTCTCGATGGCGATCCACTTCACCGGCATCTTGGAGATCGACCTTGGCGGTAATAGTCACCGTTGTAGATCTTCTTGGAGAGGCCAAAATCGCCACACAGGCCGTCATGCTTTCGTTCAGCCTGCGGAGGAATCACGAAGGGCTCTTGATGGAAAGGATTTAAAGGGTGAAGACAAGGGGACTGTGTGGCAGGCAGAAGGAGCAAACTACCAAGACAAGGCTCAGATAAAAGAAGTCTGAGCCCAGGGCAGAAACGTAATCCGAGGAAGCACCCCAGACAAGACCATTGTCAGCTCTCATGAAGATAAAGGGAGGAAACGCACTCAGACTTACAAGATTCTGAGTCAGATTGGTTAAGAGGTGAAGGCACCAGGCTAGAAACCAGGAGACTGTGAGTTCTAGTCCTGCCTTAGCCATGAAAGCCGGTTGGGTGATCTGGAGCCAATCACCAGGAGACTGTGAGTTCTAGTCCTGCCTTAGGCAAAATAGCAGGCTGAGTGACTTTGGGCCAATATCGGATGCTAGTCTCATTTTAGGCATGAAAGCCAATTGGGTGACCTTGGGCCAATCACTAGGAGACTGTGAGTTCTAGTCTTATCTTAGGCATGAAAGCCAATTGGGTGACCTTGGGCCAATCACTAGGAGACTGTGAGTTCTAGTCCTGCCTTAGGCATGAAAGTCAGCTAGGTGACTTTGGGCCAATCGCTAGGAGACTGTGAGTTCTAGTCCGCCTTAGGCATGAAAGTCAGCTAGGTGACTTTGGGCCAATCGCTAGGAGACTGTGAGTTCTAGTCCCGCCTTAGGCATGAAAGTCAGCTAGGTGACTTTGGGCCAATCACTAGGAGACTGTGAGTTCTAGTCCCGCCTTAGGCATGAAAGTCGCTAGGTGACTTTGGGCCAATCACCAGGAGACTGGGAGTTCTAGTCCCGCCTTAGGCATGAAAGTCAGCTAAGTGACTTTGGGCCAATCACCAGGAGATGGTGAGTTCTAGTCCTGACTTAGCCATGAAAGCCAGATAGGTGATGTTAGGCCAATCCTTCACTTTCACCCAACCCTCACAGGGTTGTTTTTGTGGGGAAAATAGGAAGAGAAAGGAGTCAATGCCGGCTACCTTGGCTTATTTACAAAAATAATAAAGGCGAGATCAAAGTAAATCAAATAAAAAGCAAATCAGTTATAATAAAAATAGTATTTACATGCATGACTTTAGTTTCCTAGTCTGATCACCTTGAAGGGCTGATACATGGCAACATCACTGCTGAACTCTTACACCAGAGATTTAAGGAACCCTTTCAAACAGCTTGAATGAAATCGTTGTGCACCCCAAGCCAAGAAGCGTCTGGACTTCAACTCCCAGAATTCTCAGCAAAGGCTGGGAAAGTTTGAGAACTGAGACCTCCAAATTTGGATGGTGCTGAAATGCAGACTGCTGAACTGGATCCTGATGGGGCCTCACTGCTGATCTCTGCTTCTAAATCCCCCTTTTTAGGGTTCTCCCCCTGTAGAAACTCACATGCAGTTGCGGGCAGCAAGGTCCCGATGAATGAAGTTCTTGCTACTGAGGTACTCCATGCCACTTGCAATGTCCACCATGAATTTGACCAACGTCTGCGTGGGCAGGTACTGTGAAGGAAGAAGAACCCAATCAGAGGAGTGTCTATAGAGATTCTCCGTCCTCCAAGTCGCAGTTGTCCCAAAGGGGCTTTTTTTCAAGAGGCAACTGGGCTTGCTTGGTTTTCCTTTGAAGTCGTTTCACTCCTTATCCCGGAAGCTTCTTCGGTCCTGACTGAAGAATTCCATTCTCCACCATTCAGTTAGAGCGAAAGAAGCTTTTTTGGATGAGAAGGGAAACGTCTTCAAAGAAAAACCAGAAAGTCCAGTTGTCTTTTGAAAAAAAGCCCCTTTGGGACAATCGGAGGACAGCGACAAGGACTAGGCTATCATATGATTTAACAGATTAACAGAGTTAGAAGGGACCTTGTAGGTCACCTAGTCCAACCCGCCACCCAAGCAGGAGACCCTATACCATTTCTGACAGAGGGCAGTCCAGTCTCTTCTTGAAAGCCTCCAGGGATGAAGCTCCCACAACGTCCAAAGGCAACTTCTGTTCCATGGGTTGATGGTTCTTGCTGGCAGAAAATTCCTCCTTATTTCCAGGTTGAATCTCTCCTTGTTCAGTTTCCATCCATTATTCCTTGTCTGGCCTTCAGGTGCTTTGGGAAATAGCTTGACCCCCGCCCCCCGTCTCTGTGGCAGCCCCTCAAACATTGGAAGACTGCTATCCTGTCCTTCTATTCCCTAGATTAGCCATGCCCAGTTCCTGAAGTATATGTTTTAGTCTCCAGTCCCCTCATCATCCTGTTTGCTCTTCTCTGCACTCTTTCTAGAGTCTCAACATCATTTTTATAGTGTGGTGACCAAAAGTGGATGCAGTACTCTAAGTGTGGTCTTACTAAGGCTTTCCAGAGCGGTATTAGTACCTCCCTTGATCTTGATTGTATCTCTCTGTTAATGCAATTTAGGATTGCATCGACCTTCTTGGCCGCCACTGCACACTGTTGGCTCCGAAATAGCTGGTTGTCCACTATGACAACTAAGACAGTCCATTGTTTTAGGGCTAAGAATCAACGATCCTGCAAGATTGCTACTTACCACAGGGCTCTCCCCGAGCCGGGAGTACAGCAGGAAGCTGTGTAGATCTCCATGTTTCATGAATGGCAGGATTACCACAGGGGATGGATAGCCTTCACTTTCGGTGTTCTGCAGACAGACGCCTTCAGGAAAGGCAAAAAGGAGATGTGTAAATTCTCTAAATTAAAGCAGCAGAAGATGTGGGGTCCTGGTGCTCTCTGGCGTGGCTGTTTTCTTGCAAACGTTTCATTACCCCAAACTAGGTAACATCACTGAGCACTGATGATGTTACCTAGCTGGGTCATGAAACGTCTGCAAGAAAACAGCCACGCTCAGAGAGCACCCGCGACTCCTCATTTCAACCCCGAGCTACAAATATTCTCTTTTATCAAAAGAAAGACAGACTGATGCAAAAGAGAAAGGAAGGGACTGGCTTTCCTCTCGCAAAACCATGATTCAGTTTATTCACTTGCACTTAGCATGCCGTGCGAGACCAGGTATTGTGGTTCACCAACACACCATGAAATTGTTCAGCACCACGAATCTCAAAAAAAAATTTAAAAAAATAAAACAAATCCGGATGGGAGATTTTCATGCAACACTAGATCTGTTCGGCTGAGGTTCATTGCAAACCTGTTGAAAAGCATTTAAAAGGGTCTGGGGAAAGCTAAGAGCACAAGAAGTTCTTCTCCTTCCCTTCCTGATCCTAAACTGACCGTTGACCCTTCCAGGCCCCATCCCTGCCCCCACCACCACTCCTTTGCTTTGCATGGGCTATCCACTTCCAGCATGAGCTTTGCCACATTTTTTTTCACCAGACTGGCAAGAATAACAAAACAGCAAAGTTGGAAGGGACCTTGGAGGTCTTCTAGCCCAACCCCCACTGCTGAAGCAGGAAACCTTATGCCATTTCAGACAAATGGTTGTCCAATCCCTTCTTAAAAACTTCAAGTGTTTTTTTTATTACATTTATATGCCGCCCTTCTCCGGAGACTCAGGGTGGCTTACAATCTATGGAGCACAACCCAATGCGCTCAGCAATAGCCTTCCTTCCATTGTATATGCCTGCTTATTACTAAGCGGCATTTTTACAAGGTCAGCTTATTGCCCCCAACAATCTTGGGTCCTCAATTTACCTACCCCGAGAGGATGGAAGGCTGAGTCAACCTTGAGCCTGGTGGGATTCGAGCCTGCAGTAATTGCAGGCAGCTGGAACTTAAGTGCTAGGCGTTTAACAGCCTGCACCACCAAGGCTCCACAACTTCTGGAGGCAAATTGTTCCATTGTTTAATTATCCTAACTGTCAGCCAATTTCTCCTTATTTCCAGGTTGAATCTCTACTTGGTTAGTTTCCATCCATTGCTTCTTATCCTGCCTTCTGGTGCTTTGGAGAATAGCTTGACTCCCTCCTCTTTGGGGGCAGCCCCTGAGATATTGGAACGCTGCTATCAGTCCTTCTTTTCATTAAACTATTATATTCCCAATTCCTGCAACCGTTCTTCATATGTTTCAGCCTCCAGTCCCCTAATCATTGTCTCTGCTCTTCTCTGCACTCTTTCTAGAGAGTCTCAACCATCTTTTTTAAATTGGGCCGACCAAAACTGGATGCAACCCTAATCTTATTTTGACCGTGATCCTCTTTGACAGGAACCAGAGGGCAGGGGAAAAAAAAAAGGGGGGACAGGGGGAAAAAAGGAGGAGGGCAGAAAACGAGCGAGAAGGTCCCACTCGTCTGCCTCCCAAACCCCAAAACAAGTCTGAGTTGCATTAGCTGAGCTTCCCGCCCACCCGTCTGTCAGCTCCGTCCCACAATCTTGCCAACATCTGTTTTCCCAAGTAATGTTCTCTCATCCCTCTCACTCACAGCTTCATCCCCCCCCCCAGGGGACAGTCTGTCCTTTCTGCTTTTCCCCAGCCCAGTCTCTCTCTCTCTCTCCCTCCCTCCCAAAGTCCAGGCAGTTTCCTTTCTTTTCCATCTTTTTTTCCTTTTTTCCCAAGGCTTCAGCTAAATATTATTTTTTGCCCCTAATGGAATGAGCAAAGGTGAGCTTTGCAGGTCTGTCTGGGCTGGGCTGCTCTCCCCCACAATCTCCCCCACCCCATGCCGGAAATTGCAAATCTGGCCCACGATTGGTTGTCAATCCCAGTCTGGGAATTTACTAAGAGGAGGAAGGACGCAGACGAAGGGAGAGGCAGGCCGTACGGAAAGGAGGTTAGGTAACCTGACGGTGCTCAAGGCGAGTTGGAATCGCTAGAGCAGTATTGCTCAACCTTGGCAAGTTTAAGGTGTGAGGGTTTCAACTCCCAGAATTCTCCAGTCAGTATGCTTGATTTCAACTCCCAGAATTCCCCAGCTGGCATCAGAGGTGGGATTCAGCCGGTTTGGACCAGTTCTGGAAGAACCGGTAGGGGAAATTTTGAGTAGTTCAGAGAAGCAGCAAATCCTGCCTCTGACTGGCCCCGCCCCATCTATGCTCCGCCTCCCGAGTCCCAGCTGATTGGCTGGGTCTCCTTTGGTTGCCCTGCACAGGAGAACGGAGCTGGAAAGCAGGCTAGTGGTGGGAGGGAATGGAGATTTTGCAGTATCCTTCCCCTGCCACGCCCACTAAGCCACTCCCACCAAACCACACCCACCAAACCACACCCACAGAACAGATAGTAAAAAAAAATTGAATCCCACCACTGGCTGGCATGCTTGGACTTCAGCTCCCAGAATTCCCCAGTTAGCAAGCATGGACTTCAGCTCCCAAAACTGCCCAGGCAGTCTGCTTGGACTGGGGCTTATTACATAGAATAACAATAGGGTTGAAAGTGACCTTGGGAGGTCATCTAGCCCAACCTCCTGCTCAAGCAGACCCTGCACCATTCTGGACAAATTTCATCCAGAGTTTTGGGTTGTCCAAACGTAGCTGTGCCACCTCTTGAATCTTGTTAGAGCTTCTTTAAAGACCCTTTGCAGAAAAGATGACGAACAAGGTGATTAACTGTCTCCGGAAAGGACAATGGACACCTGGAGCTCACTCCAAGCCCTACTTCTCCTGCTGCTTCTCCTCCTCCTACTTGCTGGCTGGGGGGTTCTGGGAGTGGAATTAGAATTAGAATAGAGCTGGAAGGGACCTTTCTTGTTGACCATTCTCTATGATTGGCCTTCTTAATCACTCTATGTGCTTGGTCTTCCTGACCACTCTCTATGGTTGGCCTTGTTGGCCACTCTCTACGGTTGGCTTTGTTGGCCCTCTCTATGGTTGGCCTTGTTGAAAACTCTCTGTCATTGGCCTTCTTGACCACTCTCTATGGTTGACCTTGTTGACCACTTTTTATAACTGGCCTTGTTGACTGCTCTCTATGGTTGGCTTTCTTGAGACCATAGAGATGTGGGCTAGAAGGAGGAAACCATGGATGCTTCACGTATCTGCAAGAAACCGGGCACACAAGAAGAGACCTCCTCGTCCCTCACCGATCAGTTTCATGACATTGGGATGGTCAAAGTCCTTCATGCAAACGGCCTCACTGAGGAAGTCCTCCATCTCACTGCGGGTGCATATGGCAACTGCCAAGAGAAGAGAGAAATTAATGCTTTGGCAACTTTAATCCTTGCTCAAGGATTTCTGATCATGAAACTTGACAGACATAAGACTTATTTATTTATTTTAGAAGATTTACATGGCCACCATTCACTCACGATGACCCTGGGCAGCTTACAAACAATAAAAATATAAAATAAAATGAAAAATATAAAATGTTTACCATATATATATATATATATATATATATATATATATATATATATATATATGAATGATAATAACCCTCCACCACTATGGCAACAACAATCAAACAAGAGGGTCCATGCCACTCTGGGTTCCTCAGGCCTGTTGGCAAAACCAGCTTTTCCAAAGGGTCAAAATGGGAGCCAGTCTAATCTCTGTGGGGATGATGTTCCAAAGGAAGGGAGCCACCACAAAGAAGGCCCTTCTTCTGGACCTCACCAGATGTACCTCTTTAGAGAGGGGACCAACATGCACACTTAACACTGAGGAAAAGGACAGGGAACCTCTGTGTCAACTCTGAAGTGAACCTGGCTGAGGCCATCTTGGAGGCTTCAGGGTTGCCACACAACAGTGGGAGGGGGGAATGAGTGAGATGGGGTTTTGTAGCCAAAACAACAAAGTTTTCCTGTGGGAACCAAGGACATTCTTGCAGGTGGCTGGCCAGAGGAGGAGCAAGTAACCAAGCAACTGGCCAGCACCTGGATTGGACGGTGGGACCAGTGACTTGGAGGGAAAGAGAAAACTTTTACTTTTAATGAGGTGAAAGCCGCAGGAAATCTCAGAGTCGGTTTTCACCAGTTTGTGCCAATAGGATGTATCCAATAAAACTGTTCTTTGAAGTGGTTGCCTGCCTTGGAGTTCAGCTTTCTACGGGTGCATTTATTGGACCTCTCTCTCTCTCTCCCACCCTCCCTCCCTCCCTCTCCCTCCCTCCCTCTCTGGGTTGAGGCAGCTCTAACCCTCCCATCCCAAAAGAGTATTTTTCTTCTTCTTCTGAGTACTTACTCTTCATAGTCTTGACCGCAACTTTAAAGACAGCACCGTCTTGGCTAAGTTGACCCTCCATAACCGAGCCAAATTCTCCTGTCGAGAGAGAAAAAAAACAACACTGGCTCTTCATTGGGCTTCTCTGAGGAAAATACAAACATGGCTGACATTCCTGCCACCTTTAGGATGGCTCGGTGCCACTCATATCATCCCCTGCTAGATGTGTAAAAGGTTTATTATGATGAAGAAGGTCTTCTTTGAACAAGATATTAGAGGCAATCCTCAACTTTAAATGGCTCATGTGATCCGCTGTCTCCGGGTCGGGGGGGTGATTTTATTATATTATACTACCGTGTTTCCCCCAAAATAAGACACTGTCTTATATATTTTTTGGCTCCCAAAAACACACTAGGTCTTATTTTCGGGGTAGGTCTTATATATTTATGGTGCCAAATAGTGGGTGTGAGTGTGTAGGGGGTGTTTCGGTGCACGGTTGCTCCCTGAAAAGTCTTCCTGGAACTGGAGATTTACACTAGGTCTTATTTTCGGGGTAGGTCTTATATTAGGGCAGGTTTAGAAAATAGTGCTAGGTCTTACTTTTGGGGTAGGTCTTATTTTCGGGGAAACACAGTATATAAATTTAGTAGCTCGATACCGCTTCTGAAACTATGTGATTGGGCTTAGTTTTGGAGGAGGAAAATAAGGGGGGGAATTCTGCCTCTGCCTACTAGCATCCATCAGTATTCATCTGGCTAGCGTCCTGTCAGTGTGTAAGAGAGTTGAGAGCTGTTTGGAAACTGAAACAGTATTTGCTGTGTGAGCAAGGAGACAGCAAGGAGCCTGGGCGTGGCTTAGCTCAATTGTTCTGTACTAAAGCTGCTTGGTGCTGTGAAACTGAAACTGAAACTCCTCTCCTCTGCTTGTGTTTTGCATTTGGAAAAGATTTCTTTCCAGGTGGGGAGGGGGAGTAGAACTCCTTAGCATTGGGGCGTGTTAATAATAGTAATATACAAAATGCTAATGCTCTGGTGGTCATTTCGAAAAATCCTTTCTTAGTGAGCCCCTAGAAGCCAAGAGGAAGATTCGTGCCAAATTTCAAGTTTGTAGGCTTTAAGGTTCTGGAGATTTTGTGATGACATGTGAGGGGTATTTCGCTTTTGTATATATAGATATGGTTTTTAAAATTAGTTTTATTGTTTTAAATGTGATTTTATATTTTGTAGGCCACCTTGAGTCGCCATGGGCGAATAGGCGGCAATATAAATTCAATAAACAAACTAAAGAAACCTACAATGGTTCATTTAGTAACGGTTCAAAGTTACAACGGCACTGAAAAAAGTGACTTATGACCGTTTTTCACACTTATGACCGCTATGGCATTCCCCATGGTCGGGATTTACATTTGGGTGTTTGACAACTGTCTCATATTTATGACGGTCACAGTGTCCCTGGGGTCACTCATGCGATTCCCTTTTGCGACTTTTTGATAA
Organism: Naja naja; assembly: GCA_009733165.1. Classification (NCBI taxonomy): domain Eukaryota; kingdom Metazoa; phylum Chordata; class Lepidosauria; order Squamata; family Elapidae; genus Naja; species Naja naja. The sequence continues at coordinate 25,959,913 of CM019160.1, read as the reverse complement.
GCAAAGACAATTGGGGAAGCCAGTTTCATTTAACAACTGGGTGACTAACTTAACAAATGCAGTGATTCACTTAACAACATTGGCAAGAAACATTGTAAAACGGGGCAAAAACTCACTCAACAAATGTTTCAATTAGCCCCATAAAATTTTTGGGCTCAGTTGTGGGACTACCCGCATTGTGATTGCCCAAATTTGATTGTCAGTTGCTGTGTTTCTTTGAGCCACAACATACAGACAGGAGGTTGTACAACCTGCCTCGTGGTGTAACCGGAACAATCTGGAACTGAACACACTCAAAACCGTAGAGATGGTGGTAGACTTTAGAAGATACCCTCCCATACTATACCACCTCTTACAACACTAGACAACACAGTATCAACAGTAGAGACCTTCAAATGTCTAGGTTCTATCATATCACAAGCCCTAAAATGGACACCTAACATCAAAAACATCATCAAAAAAGCACAACAAAGAATGTTCTTTCTGCGCCAACTCAGGAAGCTCAAACTGCCCAAGGAGTTGCTGATCCAGTTCTACAGAGGAATGATTGAGTCTGTTATCTGCACCTCTATAACTGTCTGGTTTAGTTCTGCAACCCAACAAGACAGACACAGACTCCAGAGAGTAATTAGGACTGCAGAAAAAAACAATTACTACCAACTTGCTTTCAATTGAGGACCTGTATATTGCACAAGTCAAAAAGAGGGCTGTGAAAATATCTACAGACCCTTCACATCCCAGACATAAACTGTTTCAACTCCTTCCCTCAAAATGACACTAAAGGGCACTGCACACCAGAACAACTAGACACAAGGACAGTTTTTTCCAAACGCCATCACTCTGCTAAACAAATAATTCCCTCAACGCTGTCCAACTATTTACAAAGTCTGCACTACTATTACTGTTAATCTTCTCATCACTCCTTATCACCCATCCCCTCCCACTTGTGACTGTATAACTGTAACTTTGTCACTTGTCTCCTTACAATTTATATCGACTGTTTCCTAGTATGATTTGATTGCTTATTTGTACCCTATAACTATCATTAAGTGTTGTACCTGATGATTCTTGACTCATGATGAATGTAGCTTTTCTTTTATGTACACTGAGAGCATTTGCACCAAGACAAATTCTCTGTGTGTCCAATCACACTTGGCCAATAAAGAATTCTATTCTATTGATTTTAATTTGATTTTTTTAAAATTTGCATTTATATCCCGCCCTTCTCCGGAGACTCAGGGCGGCTTACAATTTTGAGCACAACCCAATGCGCCAGCAATAGCCTTCCTTCCATTGTATATGCCTGCTTATTACTAAGTGGCATTTTTACAAAGTCAGCTTATTGCCCCCAACAATCTTGGGTCCTCAATTTACCTACCCCGAGAGGATGGAAGGCTGAGTCAACCTTGAGCCTGGTGGGATTCAAGCCTGCACTAATTGCAGGCAGCTGGAACTAAGTGCTAGGCATTTAACAGCCTGCACCACCAAGGCTCTTTTAGTAAAAGGGATTTTAGTAAAGGTTGGGTTTCTTTTAGAAGTTTTTGGGATTCAGAGCCCGGGAGGGAAGAAATTTCCAAGGAAGGAAAGCAAAGTTATGAAATCCAGCCACGTAGCAGGGGAAAAGCCAGTCATCCAAAGCTTCTAAGGGAATAAATACACCCACACACCATTATATTGTTGGGTGGGAATGACAAAATAAATGCTCTTTTTCCCCAACGCAGAAATTATCACAGAGCCTGTCTTAATAAGGGAAAAAAAAAATTGATAGCTCAGATAAGGAAGGAAGGACAGATGCTAAGTGTGTTTCCCTAGAAAAATGACTGATCCTCACCCCAGGGTTACAAGTAACACGATCACCTACGCTGAGTAGTAAATCACTTCTAGGAGATCAGCCAGACGATTTCTTAAACAACAATAGCTTCCTATTGCCCATTTTGAAGGTGGGATGAACCAAGCCAGGATCGGCTGGTCATTTTTTGTTATGGAGGGTTCCATTCCAGGCCAACCTTCCAGGAACCATAATTAAAAACATTTAGGGAAAACTGATTTTCCTTTATAGTTTTTTTTTTATTTTAATTTTTGGTCTTTCTGGCTGAGCCTGGAGAGCGTGCAACTTCCAGGAAGGTTGATGCCCTTCGACCAAACCATTTGCAAGGTGAAGAATTTGGTGCGCCCATATACACAGCTGGTTTAATGCGTTTTCCGCTTTCACCCCCTGACTATGTTTATCATTGGGATGGTTGGTTATGGTGGGTAAAAAGGCATCAAGGAAGGAACCAGGGAATTCTATTCCTGCTTTAGTAATAATAATAATAATAATAATAATAATAATAATAATAATAATAATAATTTATTCGACTTGTATGCCCTACTCCCTAAGGACTCAGGGCGAACATTAAAACAGAAGAAATTTACAATAAAAGAGAATTAAACAGATAAACAAGCCGAATACAGTTAAAAGTTAAAAATTAAAACGTTTGGGTGATTTTTGTCTGGTTCTCGTCTGTCAGCTTGGGAAGAAGAAGGCAGGGGCAAATGCTTGGAATAAAATCTTGCCAAGCAAACTGCAGGGACTTGACTGTTTAGCTGCCAAAGGCCAACAAGCTGCTCAATGAACACATCCAGGCAAGCAAAATATATAGTGCAGGTAGCCACAACCATTTCTTTAGAGACTGTTTGAAGTTAGCACTGAAAAAGGGAGGAAGGAAGGAAGGAGGGAGGGAGGAGGA
>CM019160.1:25832755-25932400 GCA_009733165.1 Naja naja | reverse complement strand
CTTCCATCATGCTGCAGTAGTCAGGATGCAGCATTGCAGGCTAACTCTGCCCACAGCCAGGAGTTCGATTCTGACCATCTCAAGGTTGACTCAGCCTTCCGTCCTTCCAAGGTCAATAAAACGAAGACCCAGATTGTTGTGGGGGTGGGGCAAGAGGCTGACTCTGTAAACCACTTAGAGAGGAAGGTAAAGCATTATGAAGCGGTATGTAAGTCTAAGGGCTATTGCTAAAAAAGGGACTTGTGACAGGTCCTCGTGCTTGTGACTGTGGCGTAGGATTGTGATCCTGACACTTGGCCACTCCATTTGCGTTGGTTGGAGCATCCCACAGTCCCATAGCCCTCATCTCAGCCAGCTTCCAAGAAGCCTAGCCATTAAGGATTTCCTTAACGACCGTGTGATTCACTTAGTGACTGTTGCAAAAAAAGGTTATAAAAACATAGACAGTCACAGGACGACTCCTTCAACAAGCACACCACTTAGCAACCGACGTTCCGGTGCCGAATACGGTCGTAAGTCAAGGCCCACCTGTATCTTCCTTTTAGCTAGCCTACAGCCCCTGGTATTTCCTCGTGGTCTCCCATCCGGGTTGTAAGTTGTAACCCCGCTCCGTTCCCAGCGAGCTTTTAAAGATCATCCAGCGTGGCCCGCCCCAAAGCAGGGAATCTCAAACTCAGAAATCCACTGTGCCCTTTGGGGCTGCTTCGGTTAGTTTGACCCGGACGCCTTCCAGATTTGAATTCCTGCAACCTGAAGTCAACAACCCCTCCTCTGTTTTTTCTTTTAATGCTAAGTGCATCATCTTTCTGGAGACATCTGCTCAGCCGTCGTCCTGACCAGATTCTCGGGATTTTTGCAAAGTAAACAGGGAGAAACCAGGCAGCTTTGCTAACCCCTGCACAGGGCTGGACCGACTGTTGTTGCATTAGGAACTACGACAACGCCAAGTGATGTCAACGCATCCACCTCTCCCAGCGGGAAAGAATTGGAACACGATTTCCCCTCCCACCTCAGCTAGCTTTAATTTGGATAGCCAAAAAGGTCAGCTCTCGGGTAACACTGAACCGCAAACCAGGGCATACAAAAACCTTCGCCAGACCAGTACTTGAATACAGCTCATCTGCCTGGAATCCATACTGTATAACAGACATTAATACGATTGAGCGAGTCCAGAGGTATTTCACGAGAAGAGTCCTTCACTCCTCCGCTCTCAATAAGAATACCTTATGCTACCAGGCTTGAAATTTTGGGCCTGGACAACCTTGAACTACGCTGCCTACTAACCTTAGCTTAGTATACAAAATTGTCTGCTACAACGTCCTACCTGTCAACGATGACTTCAGCTTCAAGTGCAATAACGCACGGGCAAACAATCGATGCAAACTCAATGGAAACCGCTCCAAACTCCGCTGCAGAAAGTACAACTTCAGCAACAGAGCGGTCAATGCCTGGAACTCACTCCCTGACTCTGTTGTTACGTCCTCAACACCCCCACAACTTTAACCTGTCCACCATGGACCTCACCCCATTCCTAAGAGGTCTGTAAGGGGGCGTGCATAGGCACACAGTGATGCCTACCGTCCCTGTCCTATTGTCCCCATTTATTCGTACCTATTTCCTGTATTCTTCCTCGTTTTTATACTTATACCTATTATGTTGTAAGCGATTGACAAATCAAATAAATAAATAGAATAAAAAATAAAAGAAGGAAGGAAAGAAGGAAGGAAGGAAGGAAGGAAGGAGAACAAGGAAGGAAGGAAGGAAGGAAGGAAGGAAGGAAGGAAGGAAGGAAGGAAGGAGAAAAAGAAGGGAGAGAGTGGGAGGAAGGAAGGAAGGGAAGAAGAGAGGGAGGAAGGAAGGAAGGAAGGAGAAAAAGAAAGGGAGAGAGAAAGAAGGAGAGAATACCCATTCCTAAGAGGTCTGTAAGAGGCGTGCATAAGTGCACCAGCGTGCCTACCATCCCTGTCCCACTGTTCCATTGATTCGTACTCATGTATTATGTATATACTTATACCCGTTTACACTTATATGTTTATATGTTATGTTCATACTTATACTTGTTTTCTCACACATGCTTGACAAACTAAACTAAATAAATAAATAAAATAAACCTCTCCCCCCCCCCCCCCCCCAGCCACTGGCTGCAGCCCCTCTCCCCTCACACCCTCCACCCAGTTTCCCTGCTCTTCCAGCTCGGGGTGACTCACCCAACCGAATCAAACGTTTGGAATGTGGCATTCCGAATTGCTCATCCCTGGATTTTGGGTTGCAACGAAGGTCGCCCACCCTTTTGGCCCGGCCCCATCCCTCGGCCTCAACCAGCAGTCCAGTTTCTTTCTTTCTTTCTTTTTTTTAGAATGATTTATATTTCACATTTCACATACATGATTCTGGGTGGCTTTGGGTAAAATAGATAAATAAATTACGTGGTAGGAAATCCAAAGCCAGAGCACCCGAGCGTTATAAAATAACCAGCTTGCAATTCCAACCAACCAAAGGAAGAATTATTGTTGGCCTAAAAAAGGCTTCCTTTCAAATTTCTTTGAATCTGGGACCTAGAATGAATGGGCTGTAAGGGGCCTCAAAGGTCTTCTAGTTCAACCCCTGCTCTAGGCAAGGGAATATATACCATCCCGGTCAAATGATTGTCCAGTTTATTTTTGAAAACCTCCAGGGATGGAGCACCCCACAATTCCAGGATCTAGCCAGGACGAAAGCGAGAGAAACTTGGTTTTGCTTTAGTAGATTGAGAATTGCTGCCTCAGCCAGGTGGGGAGAAAACAGAACCAGCAAGCCTGCAATCAAAACTCTAAATATGCCCAGCAATTTCAAGAAAGCATCCAATTGATCAAAGAAGCAAGAAGCACCCAACTGCACCCAATTGATCAAACCTGTCAAAGAATTACATTATTTTCTTGTATGCATCTGGAATTATTTTCTTGCATGCATCTGGAATTATTTTCTTGCATGCATCTGGAATTGTTTTCTTGCATGCATCTGGAATTGTTTTCTTGCATGCATCTGGAATTATTTTCTTGCATGCATCTGGAATTGTTTTCTTGCATGTATCTGGAATTGTTTTCTTGCATGTATCTGGAATTATTTTCTTGCATGTATCTGGAATTGTTTTCTTGCATGCATCTGGAATTATTTTCTTGCATGCATCTGGAATTATTTTCTTGCATGCGTCGGGAATTATTTTCTTGCATTATTTTCTTGCCTGCATCTGGAATTAGGGACCAAGGCTGTGGATTTTGCATAATCACCTGTTTGCTAGCTCTCTTCTCTTTTACATGGTTGTTGCAATTAACCACAGCTCTGGAATTTTCCTTAACTTCAGTCTGGCATGAAGATGCCCTATGCCCAGAGTACCAACTCCACCAGCTAGATCGTTGTGGGGAGTTCATGGACAGAGTAACCAAGGAATAGCCCTCCTCGTTGCTTGCCCTCAACACTTGCTCCTCAGACATACTCTATCTGCCTTGAGCAAAGGGCTGGATTAGAGTACCTCTGAGGTACTCCCTTCCAGCTGTAGGATTTTGTATTCTATATTCAACGTCTGTCATGCGGGTTTCCAGACAGTCATCAAGGCAAAAATGCTGTCAACAAACTTTCCTTCCCTTAATTGTCCCAAAAGTGCTTTTTTCCCCAAAAGGCAACTGGACTTTCTTTTTGCTTGAAGACGTTTCACTTCTCATCCCAGGAACTTCTTCAGTTCTGACGGAAGACCGAAGTCAGAACTGAGGAAGCTTCTGGAATGAGAAGCGAAACGTCTTCAAAGAAGAAGAAAGGAAGTCCAGTCGCCTTTTGAAAAAGGACCTTTGGGATAACCGTGACCTGGATGACTGAAAATCTCCGCAAATATTTCCCTCTGAATGCACGTGTCTCTTATAAGCTGTGTCTCAACCTGGACAACGGTTGGCTGGGGGATTCTGGGAATTGAAGTCCACCCATCTTCAAAGTTATCGAAGTTGAGAAAAATTGCAGAGAACCAGCAACACTAGAACAGCAGGAAAAATGTGATTTTTTTCCCCTTTCCATGTCTCCAATCTAACCCTAGGATAGCCATCTATATGCTTTTGATTGCAGATATGATGTTCAAAGGACAAAATTGTGTGCATGCGTTGAAAAAAAAATGCTCCAGGCACCCATAGCCATAGCTTTTATTGTTCTATTGTTTCCCTTGTCCTTTTGGATGTGTCCCACGGTGATATACGTGATTTATGAGTGTAAATCACCCAGGTGTTTTTTTTTTAAAGAGCGTCTATTAATACGTCGCCATGAAATTTCCCCATTCTTTGCGCGGCTTGGAAGGCAATTTTGAAAATCCAGCTGTGCCAGTTTGATGCCAATTCATCCACGTTCCCATTCACCCACGTTTAGTTCAAACGGATATAACCAACCGGGATTTATATTCCTAATTTCCTCCCTCCCCGTTGTAAAGAAATCCTTTGGAAACCACCACGATTGGAGGAAAAAGCTTTTGCGGACATAAGTTCTAAATTCATTGTTTATGGAACTGGCTCTGACGGGGCGGCAAACAAATTTGATTTACAGGGATCCAAATTGGAGCAACTGGCAGGTCCCGGGATCATGTGATCCCTCTTTGTGACCTTCTCAGGCTGACTTCCCACAAGCAAAGTCAAGGCGTGGGAGAGCTGGGTTCGTTTAACGACCGTGGGCTCCACTTCACTGCAGTGATTCGCTTAAGAACCGGGGAAAAGGTTGTAAAATCAGGCCCGGCTCATTTACCGATGGCTTTGCTTACCAATGGAAATGCTGACCCATCCACCCATAATAGATGCCGTAAGACGAGGACCACTGGAAGAAGAGGGTCCCCTGCTTGAGCAGGGGGCTGGACTAGAAGCCCTCTAAGGTCCCTTCCAACTTTGTAATTCGCTCAAAGAGCCAAAAATTTAAAGGAGGTTGCTAGTCCCTTTTCCGACTACTATCAATTCCTATTCAAAAGCATAGGGAAGGGGCTTTGCAAGCTGGCTAGGATATGGCTAGAATATGGTTTAGAGTTCTCCGGGACCACCCATTCACTGGATCAGAGGGGACAGATTCCTCCAGGGAGCAGCAGAGAGAGAGAGAAAGCCAGCCGGCTGCCCTGAATTCTTTCCGGGGCCTCTTGCCACCCCCTGACTTTCCTTTGCAAATCAAAACAATCCGATTTCCACTCTCCGAGGTTAAAACCAGGGGCAACCAGGAAGAATCTACACGTCTCCAGAAGAGAGAGACGGAGCCCAGCTGGGTCTCCTTTTGATCAGAGGCTGGAATTGAGAAGTGTGTGTGGTGGTGTGTGGGGGGGTATGTTTTATTTTAGGGTGTTTACCCCGTCAAAGGGTCTATTTGCTTGGACAGATGGGCCACTTTAAGACCTGTGGTCTTCGATTCCCAGAATTCTGGGAGTTGAAATCCACAGGTCTTAAAGCAGCCAAGGTAAAGAAAAGTCAAGTCTTACACTTAGGCAAGAAAAACCAAAAGGACACATATAGACTGGGTGAAACCAGGCTCAATAGCAGTAACCGTGAGAAGGATCTTGGAGTCTTAGTGGACAACCAGCTAAATAGGAGCCAGCTGTGTGCAGCAGCAGCCAAAAAAGCCAATGCCATCCTAAGTTGCATTAACAAAGGGATACAATTGAGATCAAGGGAGGTCCTAATACCACTCTATAAAGCCTTAGTAAGGCCACACCTAGAGTCCTGCATCCAGTTTTGGTCACCACACTATAAAAAAGATGTTGAGACTCTGGAAAGTGTGCAGAGAAGAGCAACCAGGATGATGAGGGGACTGGAGGCTCAAACATATGATGACTGGTTACAGGAACTGGGCATAGATAGTCTAGTGAAGAGAAGGACCAGGGGAGACATGATAGCAGTCTTCCAGTATTTGAGGGGTTGCCACAGGGGGGGGGTCAAGCTATTTTCCAAAGCACCCGAAGGCCAGACAAGGAATCATGGATGGAAACTGACCAAGGAGAGATTCAACCTGGAAATAAGGAGAAACTTTCTGACAGTGAGAACGATCAACCGATGGAACAGAAGTTGCCTTCTGTTGTGGGTTGCGTCATCCCTGGAGGCTTTCAAGAAGAGACTGGACTGCCCTCTGTCAGAAATGGAGTAGGGCCTCCCGCTTGGGCAGGGGGTGGACTAGATGACCTACAAGGTCCCTTCCAACTCTGATTATCTGTTATTAGGTCAGTCAATCAGAATCAAGCTGGAAGGGAACTTGGAGGTCTTATAGTCCAGCCCCTTGCTCAAGCAGGAGACCCCCTAGATCACATCAACCAGGCAATCAAGCAAAATAGAGTTAGAAGGGACCTTGGAGGTCATCTAGCCCAACCCCCCTGGTCAAACACTATACCATTTCAGGTTGGATAGCCCTGGTGTGCAGTATCCCAAGCATGGGCCACCTCGGAGAAAACAGCATTTATTTATTTATTTATTTATTTTCCCTCTAAATTTTCAAATACAGGAGGGCCTCCCAGCAGTTCCACCCATTGGGGCTGCGTGCTGTGCTTAGCCAGAGTTTGCTGGAGAATAACCAAGTTGGAAGGGACCTTGGGAGGTCTTCTAGTCCAACCCCCTGCTCAAGCAGGAAAAACCCTTTACCACATCAAGCAAACAGTTGTCCAATCTCTTCTTAAAGACCTCCAGTGATGGAGCGCCCACAATTTCTGCAGGCAAGTCCTTCCACTGATTAATTGTAAGGAAATTTCTCCTTAGTTCTGAGTTGCTTCCCTCCTGGGTTAGTTTCTATCAGTTCCTTCTTGTCCTGCCTTCTGGTGCTTTGGAGAATTAAGTTGACCCCCCCTCCCCTCTTCTTTAATAACAGAATAATAGAGTTGGAAGGGACCTTGTAGGTCATCTAGCCCAACCCCCATTTCTTTGCAGCAGGCCCTCAAATGTTGGAAGACGGCTATCAGATCACCCCCTAGTCCTTCGAAGAAGCCAGAATGGGTGAGGGTCATGCATCACAAAAGACACACTCAAGCATCATTTACATGACCCATTAAGCTCCCCATAGCTGGGCTTACCTGAAACACAAAACTTAAGCATTGGATCTTTGCAATCTACAACAAACCCTAGTTACTCTCTCAGTTTACGGAAAATAATAGGGACGCCGTCGTGAGGATCCCGCAAGCTGCAGCTCTGTATTTGACACAATCAAGCCTATCTTATCTCAAGGAAGTTGTAAGTGGCTTTACACAGATGTGTACACAAGTGTCAGCTTCCCAGCAGCCTTGGAGTTGAGAGTCGGTAACCTCCTCCCCCCCCACAAACAAATTGATGGAATGACCGGGGAGGCTGAGGGTTTTAATTTTTAACTTTTAACTGTATTCGGCTTGTTTATCTGTTTAATTCTCTTTTATTGTAAATTTCTTCTGTTTTAATGTTCGCCGCCCTGAGTCCTTAGGGAGTAGGGCGGCATACAAGTCAAATAAATTATTATTATTATTATTATTAAATTAATCCACCGAGTACTACGGGCAGTCCTTAGCTTACAACCATTTGTCCAATGGACTGTTCGACGTTAGAGGTCCCTGGAAAAAGGGACTTAGGACCGATCCTCAGCCTTACGACTGTCTCGGCATCCCCCACGGTCACCTGATCAAAATTGGGGCACTTGGTTAAACGGCTGGTCTTTACCGGGAGTCGCCATTCGGGACCTCAGCAATTCATTTAATGACCGCGGAGGTTCGCTTAACAACTTTTGGCAAAAAGAAAAAAGAGTCACAACATTGGGCCCGGCTCACTTAAGAACTGCCTGGTTTAGCAAATGGATAAGCCTGGCCCCGATGGGGGTCGTTAAGTTGAGGACCAGTCAAGGGGGAGGGAGAAATCATTAACAACAACACTGCCGAGTAGGCCAAGGCTGAGGGATGTGTTGCCACCTGTTTCCTCTCTAAGCAGTGGGCACTGAGTAGAGTTCAATTCATTTCAATTCAGAATAGAGCTGGAAGGGACTTTGGAGGTCTACTAGTCCAGCCCCTTGCTCAAGCAGAAGACCCTATACCATTCTGGACAATGGGTTGTCCAGTCTCTTCTTGAAATTGAGTTGGAAATTGCACAGCCAACATTTTTAGCCACCTGCTTCGCTCCGATTTTGTGGGCGTCTCTGGGTTTCTCCCGGCTTCACCCAACACAACAGAACTCAGGCTCCACACAACAGGTGTCCCCCAAACACACACACACACAGACACACAGACACTCACCTTCTTGGGTGTGGCTGAGGTCCATCGACCAAGCCAGGAGACCATAGAAGAAGCACCAGCTCACCGGGTCCATCTTCCCGAACTGAAAAGCTCCCTCGAAAATGATCCCAGCTTCCAAAACAGTTTAGTGGCACATCGGTGGAAGGAAAGGGAAAAAAAAACCCCCCAAAAGTGGGGAGGAAAATAAAATTAAAAAAAAATCCAGAAAAATCAGTTGGGAAAAATCAGATTTCTTCCCGAGAGGCAGCAGCAGTTCACGGAATCATTCAAAAGCGGCCGAAGAAATGATCACTGCAGTCCAAGAAAACAAGTGACGAAGTTCGCGGTGAAGTCAGCACCCAAGAGGCCAAGGGAGCGATGGATCATGGATTGGTTCTTGCCTTGTGCCCGAAACTCTTGCCGAAAGTCTCCGCTCAAAATATTTGTCTGTATCATTTAAAAAGAAGAAGAACAACAGAGGGGAATTTTAGAGATTCTCCCAGAGAGAATTTCGCTCCTCCCTTTCAGAACCCCTGCATCAGTTTGCTTTTGGCTCTCCAAAATAGCCTTTTCTCCTTCCCAGCTCTGCTTTTCTGGTGTTCTGAAGAAGAGCTGGTTTTTAGTCTTCTCTCCAGTTCAGTCTTGAGTTCCTCCTGCTCCGGCTTCTGAGCCCAGAGGAGCCTACTCAGACTTTACAATAAAGTTGCTTACTCAAGAGAGTTCACTGCTTGCTTGCTTACTCGAGAGAGTCATCTTCTCCGAAAAGACAGTGAGAGAATGAGATTGGGGAAGAAACTGCTTCCCTTCCTTTGCTCTCTCTCTTTCTCACTCCCTGGCACAGACACTCCTACACACAGCCGCAACCTTGTGCGATAGCAGCAGCGAAGACCTGAAAGATTAGCATAGACAGTTGATTTTGGGGGCAAGCAGGAAGGGGTGAGTGGGTGGCTGGCTGCCTTGGAAAAAGCAGAAAAGTACAGAGAAAGAGGGTGCAAATTCCATCCGGTTGCAGAAGGGTTAAGGGGAGGAGGACAAAAGGAGAGGAAGAAAGAATTTTCCTTAAAGTTACACACTCACTCACTCAGATTCTTCCAAGAAGACTTTGGTAAGAACACTCCCAGCCAGAAAGACAAGCTTGCATAGGAATTTGAAAAAGGGAGGTGGGAAATAAACTTTTCCCAACTTCCCAGACCCACCAAAACAGAGGCAACCTTGCCCACCAAGTGAAACAAGGCAGGTGGGGGGTGGGGTGGGGAATAAACCAGAATATAATGTTGTTTCTTACGCCCAACTAAGACACGGCGGGCGTCCCTGTCAATCAACTTTTATGAGGGTCAAAGACCGGTCTAGGTGCTGGAGTCAAATCAGCCGTTCTCCATTTTTCGGGAAGGTGAAATGACGGTTGAAAAATATCCTGGCCTGATTTTTGGAGTAGAAAAACAAAATGCCCCGGAATCTTACAAGGTGGAGGAACCGGCGGATTGAAGCTTGGTCAGCAATTAGGAATCTGGGAATATTTCTGCTGCAATTCAGCGGAAGGAATCAAACCTTCGGCACAAACTTTGTGTAAACTATCCTTTAGCCTAACGCCGGAAAGGAATGGTCTCAGCTCCTGGCTTCTTGTGTTCTAAACAATTAGCTCATCTTACACAATCCCCCCTCAAGACCATTTCTGATCTTCTGAAACTGCCGGTACTTGTTCTCCCTCCTCGACTGACTCAGACAAGCCAACATTTGGAAAGAATCTGAGCTGACCAGGGAGGGCTCCCTTAGCTGGCACATACATGTCAATTAGTTCATTTGGCACCGTTGTGGTTAAGGTAACTCGACCTCGGCAACTCTAAAACGGGTGGGCTTTAAATTCAGAACTGAACTGGAAGGGACCTTGGAGGTCCTCTAGTCCAACCCCCTGTTCAAGCAAGAGAGCCTCGACCATTTCACACAAGGGGCTGTCCAGTCTTTTCTTAAAACCCCAGTGTTGGAGCACCCACAACTTCTGGAGGCAAGTTGTTCTTCTGATAAATTGTCCTCACTGTTAGGAAATTTTTCCTTATTTCTAAAGTTGCTTCTCTCCTTGATGAGTTTCCACCCGTTGCTTCTTGTCCTGCCTTCAGGAGCTTCGGAGAATAATCTGACTCCCTCTTCTTTGGGGCAGCCCCTCAAATATTGAAATATTGCTATCCTGTCCCCTCTAGTCTTTCTTTTCTCTAGACTCGCCATACCCAAATCCTGCAACTGTTCTTCATATGTTTTAGCCTCCAGGCCTTTAATGTACCGGAGGAGAGAGAATCAGTTGGAACGTGGATTACCGGCTGCGGCTTTGTCCCTAAGGATGCTGGGAATTGTAGTCTCGGGCAATTCACCTGGGCAGCCTTTGCTGTGAAATTGGGGTATTTATTTATTTATTTATTTATTTATTTATTTATTTATTTATAATTGGGCTTGTATGCCGCCCCCTCTCCGCGAGGACTCAGGGTGGCTCACAATTAAAACACAACAACAATAAATATTTTTAAAAGATTAAATCTAACAAGCCCAATCACTAAAAAACATTAAAATGATTAAAAAAACCCAGGAGGTCAGTCCAGCTCAGCCTGTTCAAACAACCAGGTCTTCGGATCGCGGCGGAAGGAGTGAAGATCAGGAGCCAAGCGGAGCTCCAAAGGGAGTTGGTTCCACAAGGCGGGGGCCGCAACAGACTAGGCCCTTCCCCGAGGCACCGCCAGCCAACATTAAAGATGAAATGAAAGGGACGGACGCAAGGGTGCTGAGAGGCCATCTAGTCTAACCCACTTGTTTGCTCTTCCCTTTCCTTGCCCCAAAGCAACGTTTCGGAATAAGATCAGAAAGTCTGACACCACTGAAATTTAGAGGATGCCTTTTGGAGAGAATGACATCTTATTCCATTGTAAGGGGACAGTGAAAGAATTTTGCAGTCTTTAAACTTTGCCGCTAGTTTCTCTGCAATTTGCATCCTGTTTGTTCCCGGTTCTCTTCCTCAACCCTCTCTTTGGGGCGGGGGCAGCCAAGCCCCCCCATCCTATTCCCCATTTACTAAGTGAAAAGTGAGGTGAAGAGGCCTTAAAATGCCCCATTGTCTTTTTGTCCAAGCTCAATGTGTTTGCCTAGTTAGCCATTTAACTCAGCGCAAAGAGAAACTCGGCAGCGGATCAAAAACACGGCCAATTCCCAGAACATCATCGAGCGGGGTTTTAATTTTGCTTTACAGGAGAGCTGGATAAAAATGTTCTGAAGGATCACCTTAAAAATCCAATCTAATCCCAGCCTCAACCCTAGAGGTAACAAAATAATAGAATCACAGAGTTGGAAGGGACTTTGAAGGTCTTCCAGTCCAGCCCCTGCTCAAGCAGGAAACTCTATATAATTTCAGAGAAATGTCTGTCCAATTTCTTGTTAAAAACCTCCAGTGTTGGATTACCCGCAACTTCTGATTAATTGTTCTGACTATCAGGAACTATCTTTCGATCTAAGTTGCTTTTCTCTGGTTAGCTTCCATCCGTTGTTTCTTGTCTGGCTTTCTGGTGCTTTGGAAGACAGGCTGACCCCTTCTTCTTTGAGGCAGCCCCTCCAATATTCACTGAGTACCCCTTCACCAAGGTGGCTCGATGAAGCCACCAGCAGAAAAGAAGTCAAACCTTTCACCTCTTTTAGTGGATAATATTTTTTTCAAAAGTAAGAGAGGTGCATGCCCCAATTTCCTGAATTTTTAGCTAGCTCAACCACCCCAAATTGCCTCCCCAGGAGGGTGTCTCTCCCTAAAGCCTTGGGCCAACCAGAGCACGAATCTTGGAGCCAAAACTGGGCAGGCAGGCATCAGACAGGTAAAGATCAATCTTGGCCAGGAGATAAAATGACCTGAGCACGAATCTTGGAGCCAAAACTGGGCAGGCAGGCATCAGACAGGTAAAGATCAATCTTGGCCAGGAAATAAAATGACCTGATAAGGGTCGGAGTGATTGTGTTATCTCCTAAAGATAAGATCATGGTTAAAAGGAGTTGCTCCTTTGGAAACACTGCCTGGAACTGGACACAGCAAACAGACATGGGACAGTATAAGGATGCTTAATGGCCATAAGCAAATTTCTCTGGCCCAGTTATGGAAGTGGGATTGTTTTGAAATTTATTTGTATCCTGCAACGATGATTTTTTAAAAAATAAATAACTCGAACGTATCCAACACACCTTCCTCCTCATATTTTCCTCACATCAACAACCTGGTTAGGTTGGGCTGAGGCAGAGTGACTGGACCAAAGTCACCCAGCCGGCTTTCATGCCTAAGGCGGGACTAGAACTCTCTGTTTCCTGGTGATTGGCCCAAAATCACCCAGCCGGCTTTCATGCCTAAGGCGGGACAAGAACTCACTGTCTCCTGGTGATTGGCCCAAAGTCACCCAGCTGGCTTTCATGCCTAAGGTGGGACTAGAACTCTCTGTCTCCTGGTGATTGGCCCAAAGTCACCCAGCTGGCTTTCATGCCTAAGGCGGGACTAGAACTCACTGTCTCCTGGTGATTGGCCCAAAGTCACCTAGCTGGCTTTTATGCCTAAGGTGGGTCTAGAACTCTCAGTCTCCTGGTTTCTAGCCTCAGACCAAACTGTCTCGCGTATTAAATACATTACAGAGACCCTCTCAACTGGGACCAGACTTTCCATTGCTAAGCAAACTGGTTTTTAAGTTTGTC
This sequence comes from Naja naja, assembly GCA_009733165.1. NCBI lineage: Eukaryota > Metazoa > Chordata > Lepidosauria > Squamata > Elapidae > Naja > Naja naja. Next base: position 25,919,502 of record CM019160.1, on the reverse strand, counting down.
GCACTTCAATTTTAGGACCTATTTGGCCACAGCGAAGTGAATCCCTCAGGTTGTTAAATGAGTCGCGCGGTCATTCAAACAAATTCCACTCCCCCCTTGAATTTGCTTGTTGGAAGCCAGCTGGGAAGGCTGCAAATGATGCGAGGCCCTGAGGCTTTGCCACTGTTGGGCCTGCGTGCTGCTTGCTGAGGGCCCAATTTTGATCCCACAACTGTGGGGGGGAATGTGGTCGTAAGTGTGAGGACTGTCATCAGTCCTCTCGTTCGGCGGCGCTGCCACTTCGAGCGGTCGCTGAACGAATGGGCTGTATGTCGAGGACTCCTTCTGCATGCTGGATTTCCCTCTGTCAACCGAAGCCTCTCAGGAAACTCTCCCCTCTTCTTCCAGCATCTTCTTTGCTTTTTGAACTCAGAAAGCACCAGCCTGCTTTCTGGCTGACCTCAGGATGGAGAACGGATCTTGGCCTCGGCTGCGGGTCTCCTGCAGACAACTCCAGCCTCTTTGTCCAGGACTTGATAACGTGACCTTGAAGAGGGCGTCCCAGGGACGCCGAGTTCGCCCTCGAGGCAGACAAGATAACAAGCCTGCGCTCTCCTGCGGGTGGAGGAACCAAGAAACACAAGGGGGAGAAAAAAATGTGCAAGGATTGTTTTTGGCACCTCCTTTAAGTGTGATGACTGAAAGATGTCGTTGAGCTTAGCTTTGAAGGCCATTCTTGGTGGAGGGGGAGATGGGGCAGTCCAAGGCTAGCAGATGGCCCTGTCTTTTCAGAAGAGGAAAAATCACTTCCTGAGAAATGACAAGTCTTATATATATATATTTTTTAAAATCCTCTTTTCCCCATGAATTTGCAGTGGGCTTTTGTTTTTGGGTCCCTGGAGCGCCCCCTGGTGAGGTTATCTCAGTACTGCAATTGCATTCAACACCCCATTTCTGAACTTCATGATTCCTCCTCAACAGATACTGTGGTTGGCATTTTTAGCAAATATATTGGAATTAAGAGAGTTCTAGTCCTGCCTTAGACATGAAAGTTGACTGGTGGATTTTGGACCAATCACCAGGAGACGGTGAGTTCCAGTCCCACCTTAGCCATGAAAGTTGGCTGGGTGACTTTGGACCAATCACCAGGAGACGGTGAGTTCTAGTCCCACCTTAGCCATGAAAGCTGGCTGGGTGACTTTGGACCAATCAGCAGGAGATGGTGAGTTCTAGTCCTACCTTAGACATGAAAGTTGGCTGGTGGATTTTGGACCAATCACCAGGAGACGGTGAGTTCTAGTCCCACCTTAGCCATGAAAGTTGGCTGGGTGACTTTGGACCAATCAGCAGGAGACGGTGAGTTCTAGTCCCACCTTAGCCATGAAAGTTGGCTGGGTGACTTTGGACCAATCACCAGGAGACGGTGAGTTCTAGTCCCACCTTAGCCATGAAAGTTGGCTGGGTGACTTTGGACCAATCACCAGGAGATGCTGAGTCCTGCCTTAGATATGGAAGGTCATTTGCACTCTGTCCAGCAGGTGAATGGCTGAATCCACTTTGGTGCCCTCCAGAGAAGATTCTCCAGAGATCATTTTTTTTTCAGATTTTGCTAGCTGTTGAATCCAATCCCTTCTTCCTCTTGGCCAACTGACAGGCCGAGCTACATCATGTGTTGAGTCACCAAATATTTTAAGGTCAAGAAAACAAAAACATCTCACTTACTTGTTCCACCCTGGTGACCTCTGAAGGATGTGAACCTGAAGCCGAGGAGCAGTTATCTGGGACTACTTAGAAAGATGGAGAATGTGGAAATCCGCACCCCCCATTCTTCCCCTCCCCAAACCCACTTTTACTCTCCCTTCTGCCCTTCTTTCTTCGGAGTCTTCAAAGGCCTTGCCAGCCATGCGTAAAATGGAAAAAAAAAAGCCACGTCCAACCCAGGCTGGGCGATGGATAGCAGCCAACATCTGTGTCCAGATGTTTTCTTCTTCTGCAGAATGGCTCCCAAGAGCAGCCAAGGGCCGCACCCGAGCTGGGATTCAGATGGGAACAGGCACTTGTGCTGGAGGGAGGGGGGGGGTGCAGAGAAGGTGCCCTGCCCAAGATCGCTCTGTGGATTTAGGGAAGGGCAAAACTGGGGAGAGAGAGACCAACCTCACCTCCCCAACTTCTAGCATCTTTCTTCAGCTGGAGAACTCCGGAAGGGTTTTTATTTGCATATTTATTGGTGTTCTACCTTTATTTCTCCCATTTCCCCCCACAACCACCTTGTGAGGTAGGTTGGGCTGAAAAAGGACTGGCTCAAAGCCATCCAATTGTTTTTCACAGCTAAGGTGGGACTAGAACTCCCAAACACCTGGCAATTGGCCCAGTCACCCAGCTGGCTTTCCTGCCAAAGGCGGGACTAGAACTCTCAAGTCTCCTGGCAATTGGCCCAGTCACCCAACTGGCTTTCATGGCTAAGGTGGGACTAGAACTCCCAGACTCCTAGCGATGGGTGCAAAGTCGCCCAACTTTCATGGCTAAGGTAGGACTAGAACTCACGGTCTCCCGGTGATTGGTTGAAATTGCCACTGCACTCCTTTTGCAGTTTTATGTTTTAAATTTGATTTGTAAAATTTATTCATCTTACCAGTTAGCGGGTTTGTCGTTTTGTGGAAGCCTAATGCGATGTAGGCCTCGCCGGGCGCCAGCGGCTTTGCGCACCTTCTCCCGTTTGCAAATCCGCTTGGCTCAAATCGGCGGCTCTCTGGACTTGCAAGGCTGTGTGTGTATGTGCGTGTGTGTTGTGTGAGTCTTCCCCATCCCTTGCTCCATGCTGCCTTTTGCAAAAGCAGCAGAGAATGGAGTTAGTTTGAATGCAAACCCTGTATCCTGTCTCCTATCCATCACCAAGGCGAGGCCATTTCCCTTCTGCGGGCAAAGAGTGCGGTGGAGCGTGAGATCTGCCCTCCTCTGGCAGTGGGTCTACTCCCACCCACCCAAATTATCCGAGGCCAAACCATGAGCAGCCATGGTCTCCGTTGAAAGCACCCAGCCGTATACTCTTCACCGCTTCATACCAGGGCCTGGCGGCGGAGTGTTAATTTCAGTTCCCTTAGTCGACTCTTAAACCCACACATGACTTGGTACTTGGGAGGGTTACTATGGGGTAAAATAACATAGCGTGGATTATGCGTCTAAAGCAGGGGGTCTCCAACCTTGGCAACTTTAAGCCTGGCGAACTTCAACTCCCAGACTTTCCCAGCCAAAGAATTTGCTCCGCTCTGCGATGAATCTGTGGCTCCGACTGCAGGATTTGTACTAAGGAGCGAGCATGCACGACAATGCACCCAGTCTTCAAAAACCCAAGTTTCTAGACTTTAAGGACACCGCGATCCGATCAGGCCTTCTGCAATGGGAGCCGGAGAGAAAACACACACCCAGGTTTCCAACTATCAGCTCAGAGATGGCACACAATGCCTACAATTGTATCTCCTCCCGCTCTATCTTCATGCCTTATTTAAGCTAAATTCTGGACCAGAAACTAGAGTAACTCCCGGGGATATTTATCACGCAGCGCCCAGCCTGTTAGAATGGGTACGAGTTTGTCCAGATGAAATTAAATTTAAACCGTTGAAAGTTCATCGAAATGAGTTCTGGCCACGGCTCCTTTTTTGTTTTTTGCAATTCTCCCTGTGCAAAAAATAAAGGAATTGCCAACAGAGTATTTCCACGTTAAACTTTTAAACGTCGCCACGGAGAAATCCTTGCAAAGGGCATTCCAGAAGCGTGACTTGTCTGCCAACTGAGGCCAAAATAATTTCCTGCCGCACGACAAAAGGAACCTCGGTGGGTGAGGCAGCTCTTTTAATCTCCGGATATTTCGGGGCCTGACTCTGGCACACGGGGAGCATGAGACATCTCCGGACTCTCACTTCTAAAGTATGCGTAAACCATGCGCTGCAGGAATGCCGCGCCGGGCTAACAATCTGGAATCAGGCCCAGCTTTTAAGACTCCGGGATTCGTTTTGCAAACTCCTGCTGTCCGATGCTCTGTATCCTGGCATGCAATTGGGGCAACGATTGAGCAAAATCGGAGACCCCAAAAAGCGATGAGTTGTGAGCGGCAAAAAAACCCAACATCAACCCCATGGCCAGATGGGAGAGGCAAAATTCAGGATTTTTTTTTTTTCCCAAGAGCCGCAAGAGATGCACAGGTGGTGGTGAAAAACAAAAAGCCAGGAATTAAAACAGGTGAAGGTTTAAATGTTCATAGTCCTTGAGTTATGACCACAATGGAGCCCAACAATTCTGCTGCTAAGTGAGACATTTCTTCAGGGATTTTTGCCCCAGGGCACAACCTTCCTTGCCACAATTGTTAAGTGAACCACGGCAGTTAATAGATTAAGTTGGTGGGTTTTGGCAGACATTTTATGACCCAACTAGGCAACATCATCAGTGCTGGAAGAGAAGGGTTTTTTGCCCTGTTTAAATACCAATAATTATGCTCCGTAAATGTTGGGGGGAGCGATCTTTTGGTGGTTCCTCAATAAGGCCGTGGGTTACTGCTGGCATGTTTGTCTGAATCGGCATTTCCTTGACTGGGGAACTGATGACTTGATTATTGGCTTCATACCGTGTTTCCCTGAAAATAAGACCTACCCCGAAAGTAAGACCTAGCACTATTTTCTAAACCTGCCCTAATATAAGACCTACCCCGAAAATAAGACCTAGTGTAAATCTCCAGTTCCAGGAAGACTTTTCAGAGAGCAACCGTGCACCCGCAAAACACCCCCCCTACACACTCACACCCACTATTTGGCACCATAAATATATAAGACCTACCCCAAAAATAAGACCTAGTGTGTTTTTGGGAGCCAAAAAAAATATAAGACAGTGTCTTATTTTCGGGGAAACACGGTATTAACTTTGATCACTCCAGGAATTATCAATGCAAACAAACAAGCCAACAGTGAACAACGGTCTAATTGAGGAACCGCCAAAAGATCGCTCCCACCAACATTCACATTTACAAATGATTTGTATTCAGGTAGTCCTCCACTTACAACTGTTCACTTAGTGAACGTTCAAAGTTACGACACTGGAAAAAAAAAAGCGACTTATGTCCGTTTTTCACACGTTTGCAGCATTGGCACGATCCCATGATTTACGTTCGGAGGCTTGGCAACTGACTTGTATTTACGACGGCCGCAGTGTCCCCAGGGGGTGTCACGCCATCTCCTTTTGCGACCTCCTGACGAGCAAAGTCCGGGGGGGAAACCAGATTGACTTAACAACCATGTTACTAACTGAGCGACTGCAGGGATTCACGTAACAAAGGTGCCAAGCAGAGTCGTAAAACGGGGCAGGGCTCACTTAACAGATTCCTCACTTAGCAACATACCCTCTGGGCTCCCTTCTGGTCGTAGGTTGAGGATTGCTTGTATAAGCGGAAGCAAACCCCTCCCGCTGTCTTCTAGCACTGATGATGTTACCTAGTTGGGTCACGAAACATCTGCAAGGAGCCCCGAAATTTCAGTGCAGTTAGTTCTCGACTCACGACCAGTTGGCTTTAGTGACCATTCAAAGTCAGCACTAACCTCTCCAGGGCTACTTAATGACCTGGATATGGAGCTTAGACGCCCCTCCCATCGTCACTGCTGGCAAATTTGGAAAACCTCAGCAGTGGCCACAGGATTGGAAAGGGTCAGTTTTACATTGCAATTCCAAAGAAAGGCAACGCTCAAAGAATGTGCAAACTATCGCACCTTTGCACTCATTTCACATTGCTAGTGAAGTTATGCTTAAACTCCTACAAGCTAAGCTCCAGCAGTATGTGGATCGAGAACTACCAGAAGTACAGGCAGGATTTCGAAGAGGCAGAGGAACTAGAGAGCACATTGCCAACATACGCCGGATCATGGAGAAAACTAGAGAGTTCCAGAAGAAAACATCTACTTCTGCTTCACTGACTATGCTAAGGCCTTTGATTGTGTGGATCACAACAACGATCGCATTTTGGGAGCTAAGCAACTAGCCTGCATTTGCAGCTACGTTCATAGGACTGCAGTTTTTCCCCAGTAACTTTCCATTTCCAGCCAAAATCGCCCCCTGCAGATAATAATAATTTCACTTCGCACAACTGTGGCATTTGCTTGAGGACATGGTTGCAAAAACCAGACACGGTCAGGTGGTGACCTGCTTAACGATCAGGACGAGTGAACCACCTTAATCCCAGGTTCCGTTGCAGTCGTACATGGAGGATTAAAGGTGAAGGTTCCCCTCCTCTCACATACATGCCGGTCATTTCTGGCTCTAGGGGGCGCCAGTGCTCATCTCCATGACAAAGCCGAAGAGCCAGCGCTGTCCGAAGACGTCTCGGTGGTCATGTGGCCGGCATGACTCAACGCTTTCGAAGGCGCACGGAATGCTGTTACCTTCCCACCAAAGGTGGTCCTTATTTTTCTACTTGCATTTTTTACATGCTTTTGAACTGCTAGGTTGGCAGAAGCTGCTGGGACCAGTAACGGGAGCTCACTCCATTCTGCGGCGCTAGGGATTCGAACTGCTGACCTTTCTGATCAACAAGTTCAGCGTCTTGACTGCTGAGATAAGCCAGCTTCTACACAGGCAGTCCTCAACTCACAACAGTTCGCTTAATGGCTGTTCCAAGCTACACCGACATTTGACACAAGTGACGAATGACCATTTTTTCCACATTTATGACCGTCGCAACATCCCCATGATCACGTTTTAGTTTTGGGTGCTTGGCAACCGACTCACACTTACGACGATTACAGTGTCGTGGGCTCGGGTGATCCTTTGGCAACCTTCTGACAAGCCAAGTCAACAGGGAAGCCAGACTCACTTAACAGCCGTGGCAAGGAAGGTTGTAAAATGGAGCAAAACTCACTTTAACAAATGGTGAACAGAAATGTTGGGCTCAATTGCAGTCATAAGTTGAGGACTACCTGTATAGGTAGCCCCCCCCTTACAATTGTTCGTTTAGTGACCATTCAAAGCCACAACAGGACTGAAGAAAGTGACCTATGTCAGTTTCTCACACTTATGACCACTGCAGCACTCATGTGGCCAAAATTCAGGTGCTCTTTTTGCAACCTTCTGACAAGCAAAGTCAATGGGGAAAAAGCCAGATTCACTTAGCGACTGGGTTACCAACTTCACAGCTGCTGTGATTCACAAGGAAGATCGACAAATGGCACAAAACTCGCTACTTTAACAACTGTCTCGCTTAAGCAATTGAAATTTGGGGCTCGACAGTGGTCACATATTGAGGATTAATGACCATACACATCAATACATCTTCATTCTGGGGGTGTGGGTGGGTGGAAGGACCCCCTCCTGCCCCCAGCCTGGCTACAAACACAGAGCATTTTTAAAGCCAGGCTAATTTCACTTCTTCATCCAGTTTGTTTCGTCCATCCTTGGTTGGTTTGGCTCTGCAACCCAACAGGGCAGACACTCCAGAGAGTAATTAGGACTGCAGAAAAAACAATTACTACCAACCTGCCTTCAGTCGAGGACCTGTATACTGCGCGAGTCAAAAAGGGGTGTGAAAATATTTACAGACCCCTCACATCCAGGACATAAACTGTTTCAACTACTTCCCCCCAAACGATGCTATAGAGCACTGCACACCAGAACAACTAGGCACAAGGACAGTTTTTTCCCCGAAAGCCATCATTCTGCTAAACAAATAATTCCCTCAACTGTCCAACTATTTACAAAGTCTGCACTACTATTACTATTAATCTTCTCATCACTCCTTAACACCCACCCCCTCCCACTGGTGACTGTATGTCTGTAACTTTGTCACTTGTATCCTTACAATTTACATTGCCTGTTTCCTAGTATGATTCGATTGTTTATTGTACCCTATGACTATATTCTATATCCTATATATCAGGGGTCTTCAAACTTGACAGCTTTAAGACTTGTGGACTTCAACTCCCAGAATTCCTCCTGTTAGCTCAGGAATTCTGGGAGTTGAAGTCCCCAAGTCTTAAACTCGCCAAGTTGGAAGACCCTTGCTATATACCCTATGACTATATAACCCTATGACTATTATTAAGTGTTGTACCTGATGATTCTTGACTTTTGACGAATGTATCTTTTCTTTTATGTACACTGAGAGCATTTGCACCTAGACAAATTCCTTGTGTGTCCAATCACACTTGGCCAATAAAGATTTCTATTCTATTCTATTCTATTCTATTCTATTCTATTCTATTCCATTCTATTTCTATTCTATTCTAATTATTTTCTCCATTCTCCATATTCTATTCTATCCTCCATTCTATTCTATCCTCCGTATTCTATTCTATTCATTTATTCTATTCTTCTTTTATTCTATTCTCTATATTATATATTATATTCTTATTCTATTCTATTCTATTTCTATTCTAATTATTTTCTCCATTCTCCATATTCTATTCTATCCTCCATTCTATTCTAATTCTATTCTATCCTCCGTATTCTATTCTATTCATTTATTCTATTCTTTTATTCTATTCTCTATATATATATATTTCTATTCTATTCTATTCTATTCCATCTTTTCTATTCTACTATTTCTCCATTCTCCATATTCTATTCTATCCTCCATTCTATTCTAATTCTATTCTATCCTCCGTATTCTATTCTATTCATTTATTCTATTCTTCTTTTATTCTATTCTCTATATTATATTATATTCTTATTCTATTCTATTCTATTATTTCCTGTTCTATTCTATTCTACTCTACTCTATTCTATCCTGAATTCTATTCTATCCTGAATTCTATTCTATTCTACTCTATTCTATCAAGAATTCTATTCTATTCTATTCTATTCTATTCTATTCTATTATTTCCTGTTCTATTCTATTCTATTCTAATTCTAATTCTATCCTTCCAAAGACCCAGACTTCTGCACCCCACTCCCCAGAAGCCACCACACTTCCTCAAAGTCCTTACCCTGCCAAGAAGGTGCAGGAGGCGGCCGAAATGAGGACCGGTTGTTCCATTGGTCGGTTTGTTTGAACATAAACACCCACAGGGAATTTATTCAATCCATCCTCCTCCTTGGGAATGCAGTGATGAGAAAAACGGTATTCTTGGCTTGGTTCTTAGCATCGGCTCTCTTGCTCTCTCTCTTTTGTTTTGTTTTTATATATATATATATATATAGAGAGAGAGATAGATATATATATTTATGACACGGAGACACACAAACTTGGCAGGAAAACGAACTCCTGAACGACCGAACGTCTTAAAATGACCCGCATGATGGGAGATGGCGCGCACAATGATTCACTGGGTGGGGTCGGTGGGTTTGCATTTTAAACACAGAAGAAGAAAAAAATCTACGGGGGAGGTGTCGGGTTTGGGTTTTGGGAGAGGAGGGTGGGTGGGGGGCCCCCCCCCAAGGTGAGGTTTGTCTCACAACGAACACACAACAGGTCACACTTCACTTCCGCATTTCTCGTGTGGCGCTTGCTGACTGATCCACCCTCTCTCTCTCTCTCTTTCTCCCCCACTTCTCCTGCTTGCTTTCCACTCACCCCCCCCCCCAAAGAAGTTTTCCTGGTATATAAAATAAAGAGCTCGGGAAGACACACACCCCCCCCGAGCGACTCTGCACCCCGCCCCGCCCGTCTGCTTCCTGTCCGTTATCCAACAGTGAGAGTGTCAAGTTGGGAATCTTTTTTTTTTTTTTTTCCACACACAAAAAAAATAAAAATAAAAAGAGCGGCTTAATCTTTCTTCTTCTCTTCTGCCGTTTTGAGCGGGAGGGCTTCGGCGATGGGCGAGCCCCCTGAATTGGCGGCGGGGGTCTCTCCGGCTCCTGTCTCCGTGTCGGCGGGGCTGTTGGCGGGAGCCTCGGCTTTAGCTCCCGGGGGGCTGCTGGGCAACACGGCAGGGATACCGTCCGGCTGTGCTATACTGGGCGTCGGCGGCGTCCTTCCCGATGGCTCCTCCCCACTGATGCCGAATTCATTCACGCGGGTGGGGTCCACTCGGTAGATCCACCGTTGGTAGAGGTAAATGAAGAACACGACGTCTGGGGAGGGGGAGAGAAAGGAGAGAGCAAATAGTAATCTCGAACCAGGAAGAGAGGGCTTGTAGACTTCAGTTCCCAGAGTTCCCTGGGCGGCATGGGTGACTGGGGGATTCTGGGAGTCGAAGGCCACAGGTCTTCAAGGGGCCAAGTGTTGTGGGCTGTCGGCCGCCGGCCCTTCCAGCAGCCGAATCAGAGGAGGAAAAGGAGGAGGCGTGGGAGTCAGGGTCAGCACCAGGGCAACCTGGGAGCTCCAAGCGGGAAGAGGGAGTGGAACTGGCAGAGAGAGAAGAGAGACAGAGATGGCGCCTGGGCCATCCGTCAGCCCTCAGGTGGAGAGTCAACATCCCCCAGGTCTGGAGGTGGCTGATGAGGAAGAGGAGGAACAGCCGGGTCCAGGGCCTGACGTGCAGATGCGCAGAAGGCAGAGAGGAGAGGAGAGCAGTGGAAATCTATGGGCCAGTCTTAGTTTTAGTTTAATTTTAGTTTAGTTTATTGTCATTGCACCTCGTACAATGAAATTAAATACCATCTTCAGTGTACATTGTGACTATGGAAACAAACACAAACACACCTCCTTCGCTTTCCCTACCATTGAATTGAAACCCCCTGATATTGCATTAATATTGCCCTATACAGTAGAATTCAACAGAGCTACTGCCCTGGGATAGAAGCTGTTTTTCAGCCTGTTTGTCCTTGTCTTTATTATTGTCCTGTACTGCCTGCCAGATGGTAATAGTTCAAATAGTTCATTTTCCCAAATGCTCAGCGGCCCCTAGGGATTATGGGTGTTGAAGTCCAGCCTGCTTTGATGGGTGTAAGGAAAACAACCTTGGGAGAGGGAGGTTAACCAGAGAGCCGAGGTTACGCAAGGCAGGGGAGGAGAGGGCCGAAACCGAGAGAGAAGCCATTACCGTCGCGAAGGCAGCCTATCCTGTACATCATCGGCATTTTGATGACAAAGGCGAAGAGGTCGTCGATGAAGGTGTTGAGGGCTTTGTAGGTGAGCATCCTCCAAGGCAGGTGAGCCACCGACTTCAGCTTGTAGTTGATGAAGAGCTGAGGCGTCATGGTGATGAAGCCTGGAAGGCAAGAGAGACCAGCGTCCTTGACTTAACGACCACAACGGAGCCCTCACTACATTTATCTTGGCAAGCGAACTCACTGTTAGAAACGGTAGTCACCTAACAGTTGGGTTGGCAATATATAAACCAGAATAGTCATTTCATGTTGTTGTACCTTTAAGAGAATGTTGTAATTGTGATTGCCAGAAGTTACTCCAACGGCCATAAGATGGAGCCAGCAACCTGGTTCGCCACCGTCTGCATTTTCCTTTGATTATCTATACTTCTATTGCTATGAGGTTTGTCGCTGTTCACAAACCCTGTCTACTGCACGTTGTTTATGGTACCGGTAAGGAAAAGAACTTCGTTTTTGGATTATCCCTGGACTGATTATTTTGAACACTACCTGCATTCACCGTGTAGTACTTGGACTGCTTATTGGTTTTTGCTTACTGTTTACTGACAGTAAAACCTACATTTTCCTATTCAGTTTATCTGTGTGCTGCGTGTGTGTTACTCATTACTACTCTCACTACGTTTACCCTGAGCGCACTCATTCTCCTAATGTGGATATCCTTAACACTCACTGGTGGAGGGAGTTTGGCCCCGCTGTACGACCTATCCAGCCGCATTTTAATTGCTGCAGGGGTTGTGTGTGAGTGATAAGATTTGTGGAGCGAATTCGGCTGCCCCACAGACTCTGGTCATCAGGTTGCAAAAGGGGATTGTGTGACAATTCCCCCCCGGGGACACTGCAACCGTCATAAATATGAGCCAATTGCCGAGCATCTGAATTTTGATCAGGGGGCCATGGGAGACGCGGAAACGGTTGTTAAGTGTGAAAACGGACATAAGCCACTTTTTTTTAGGGCTGCTGTAACTTTGAACGATCACTAAACGAACTGTGCAGTGTGCAGTGGTTAGAAGTCAAGGACTATCTATGATGTAAAACTAGAGGGGGGAAAGGCCACCGAATTGACTTGAGACGGAAAAGGAAGGATTATTTTATCTAAAGAGACATGATAGCGCACTGGTTATAATGCACCACTGCAGGCTGACTAAGCCGACTGCCAGCAGTTCGATCCTGACCGGCTCAAGGTTGACTCAGCCTTCTGTGCTTCCGAGGTGGGTCAAATGAGGAGCCAGATTGTTGGGGGCAAGAGGCTGACTCTGTAAACCACTTAGAGAGGACTGGAAAGCACTGGGAAGCGATATATAAATCTAAGGGCTATTGCTTCTTCCTTCCTTCCTTCCTTCCTTCCTTCCTTCCTTCCTTCCTTCCTTCCTCCCTTCCCTTCCCTTCCTTCCTTCCTTCCTTCTCTCCCTCCCTCTCATCCGTCCATCCATGATGTGCAGTGGTTAGAATGCATTATTGCAGGTTAACTCTGCCAACTGTCAGGAGTTCGATTCTGACTGGTTCAAGATTGACCCATCCTTCTGAAGTCGGTAGAATAAGGACCCAGATTGTTGGGGGCAAGAGGCTGACTCTGTAAACCACTTAGAGAGGAAGGTAAAGCACTGTGAAGTGGTATATAACTGTAAGTGCTATTGCTCTTCTTCCTTCCTTCCTTCCTTCCTTCCTCCCTTCCCTTCCCTTCCCTTCCCTTCCCTTCCCTTCCTTCCTTCCTTCCTTTCCCTCCCTCCCTCCCTCCCTCCCTCCCTTCCATCCTAGGTCGGTAAATTGAGGACCCAGATTGTTGGGGGCAATGTGGTGACTATAGAGTCTGAAGTGGTATATAAGTCTATGTCTTATAAGTATATAAGTTTAGACTTATAAGCGTATAAGTCTAAAACAATCTGAACTGGTCTATGAATCTAAATGCTATTGCTATTTGGACTACCTCAAAGGACTGGCAGGTGGGAAGCCAGGCTCTGGAGGTGCAGGGGGAAGCTGTTAGGGATCAGCCACCCACCACTAACTCACCAAAGGTCAGCAGGAAACCATACAGCATGCTCAGGATCCAGGAATACCAGCCCTTGTGTTCCATGTAGAGCAGGCTGTACACGGCGTAACAACCCAGCAGGGGGAAAAGGATCCAGGAAAGGTACCGAAAGGCCATCTGTGAAGGCAAAGGGGGTGGGGTTTGAGGGCAGGCTGGAAAAAGTCAAGCATACTAGGGTTTCTGGAGAAGGGAACCCACCCAGGGCCACCGAAGGGCTAGATGCAGGAATCGGGGTTTGCTGAGTCACCAACAGGCTGTTGTGGTTCGCCGGCAGCCTGTGCAGACAGCAGCGGAATCGGACAGTGGGGAAAAATGGGGACCAGTCCAGGAGTCTGGAGAAGACTCAGACGAGGGTCCTGCATCCAATGCAGGGATGGAGCCAGGACCATCTGGGAGTGGGGTGCTGCCTCTGGAGTCTGGCAGCAGAGAGGCAGAGGAACAAGTGGAGCCTGTTCGCAGTGAGTGTGTGCACAGAGCTGCTAGAAGGCAAGAGCAGCTAAGACAAAAGGGGCGACTCGGGGTAAGGCTGGGAGTTGATTGCCCCTCCCATAAGATATAAAGGACAGGCCAAGATGATGAAACCTTTGCAGGAAGCAAAGTCGTTTGATCGGCTCATTCTTGAAGCTCTGTGTGGACTTTGTACTTCGGTTGGTTTATAGTTAATCTGGCACTTTAGTTGTTGGCAGCAATTCAAAGGAGAGAAAGGTGGGTGCTTATCTCGAGGGACTGTTTGGGACTCATTACCGGCTGGAAATGAAAATAATTCCTAGCATTGAAATAAAACAAGAGTTGTTTTAACTAAGCGTGAGCTTAATTACGGTCTCGGGAAGCCTTGGTCAGGACACAAGCAATATCTAGCACAGCATTTCTCCATCTTGACAGAACTTGGAAGATGGGTGGGCTTTGACTCCCATGGCGGGCTGGGGAATTCTGAGAGTTGAAGTCCACCCATCTTCAATGTCCATGGAGATTCTCAAGACATCCAGGTCATGGTTGTCCCAAAGATCCTTTTTTCGAAAGGCAGCTGGACTTTGTTTTTTCCCTTGAAGACGTTTCGCTTCTTATCCAAGAAGCTTCTTCGGTTCTTGGATGGATGAGCACGGAGGGGAAAGAACCAGCTCTCCTGAATACCCGGGAGGTGTGTTCCACACCTGGGAAGTCTTGAACTTACATCATCGTAGATTTTGGTCGACGATTCGATGTACGTCGATTTGTCTTTGAATGTTAAGCGTGGGAAAATCCCGGCAATTTTGTTCTCGCGATCCAGCTGTTCAGCAGCATCAGAAAACAGAAGAGAAGAGAATGAAGGGAGGACTAGATTTGAGACATCAGACACAGCACCTTTTCCTTCCCAGAATCCCCTCCCCGAGGGCACTGAGGCTACAGTTCCCAACATCCCCAATCATCCTATACCCATGATGGGCTGGGAAAGCTAAGAAAGTCTTCTTAGAAATAACTCAAGGCGGTGAATGAATCCAATATTCTTTCCCATTCCCGTTTTCCACACAACAACCCTGTGAGGTGAGCCTAAGATGACTAGACTGTCTCCTAGTGACTAAAGTCACCCAGGCTTTCATGCTAGGGACTAGAACTCACCATCTCTGGGTGACTGGCCCAGCTGGCTTCTGTGCCTAAGACGGGACTAGAACTCCCAGTCTCCTGGGGATTGATCTGAAGTCACCCAGCTGGCTTTCAACCCTAAGGCAGGACTTGAACTCATGGTCTCCTGCTTTCTAGCCTAGTGCCTTAACTACTAAACCAAACTGGCTCAATCCCTCCTCAATTCTTCCCCAAGTAGTTATGTGTCCCCTTCTCACCCGGACATCCATCACTTTTGTGATCTTCCAGAGATCAATGAGCAGACCGAAGAAGACGCTGACTTGCACCACAAAGTTTGTTTCGTTATCCAGGATGTAAAGAAGGACCACGAGGGATTGGAACACCCCAAAGAAGACCGATCGAACGGAGAGTCCCTCCAGGGACTGCCTGCTGTTCCAGAACTGAATATCTAACCAGGAGGATGAGAAACACAATTGAGGTTGGAAAAGGAAGTGATCCTCCTTCACACCCTTTGCTCTACAGACAGGGTCCTTTTGACTAGGAACCTTGGTGACTTTAAGGTGGGTGGACTTCAACTCCCAGAATTCTCCAGACAGCATGGCTGTCAACTCATAAAATAGTTCTCTGGTCTCTTTAGAGTTGCCAACAGAAAGGGAGTGGGGAGCAGTGCAGCAGCTTGCAAAACCGAAAGTGCATTCCATAAATGTTTTCAAAGATAGTAACTAAGTGACTGAAGTTTCTGCTGTGCAAAAATTCTAACTGGGAGCATGATTGATGACTCTGGGCTATGGATGTGTCCCATTGGAGAATATGAATTATGATACACCCAGGGGTGGGGGGAAAACCAGGGTCAAGAGTGACAATGAATGATGTGTCTCAGAGTCGGCTGAACCCAGGCAGTGCCGGCATGTTAACTCCCAATAAATCCTTTTGAAGTTTTGGAAGTTTGGCTCGAGACTCATGATTTAAGTGGGGATAACCGCCGGAATCCTGACAATGGCTGGCTGGGGAATTCTGGGAGTTGAAGTCCACCCACCTTAAAGTCACCAAGGTAGAGAAAACACTGGATTAGAAGAACCACCATGTGTCTCTCGGGATCATACTCGGTTACAACCAGCAACTTGCCTAAAAATTAACAACATGCAGCAGTGCACATTCAACCCCAGTTTTGGGAAAATCGATCCAGGAGACACCTTTGCTTTGAAGGGTTACAGATAGTCCTTGACATACGACTGCAATGGAGCCTGCCCATTAGGGTCAGATTTTTGTACTGGCCCTAAAGTCGGTCGGTCATGTGATTTTTTTATAACCTTGTTTGCGGTGGGCGTTAAGTGAACAACGATGGTGGTGATGTGAATGCGGGCGTCATTAAGTGAAAACCAGAAGGAACTGGGTGGCCAAGGATCTGAAGTTTGGTCACATGACTGCAATTTGGGGGTGGGGGAGAGGAAGGATGGGATTTTGAATTTTCGATGTGGCTGTAACTTCAAACATTCGATTGTAAAGTTGAGAACTAGTTGTAATCACAGCAGGGTAACGGGAGGGGAGAATTCGATTCTCCAAGAGTTCGAAACTTACCGTTCTTGAAAGCAAGGAACTCAAAAATGCTATGCACAATGGAAACAGCAATCGTCAGAGCCAGCAAGTAAGGGTTCGTTTCTAACAAAGCAACCTTGGAGGAAAAAGAAACCGAAGGGGTGGGAAATGACACAAGAAACAACAACACAGACATACAAAAAATCAGCAACAATGTGTGATGACCCAAAGGGGTGTGGCACAAAGGCAACACAGTCAGATAAGCAGTAAGAGTCCCTTTATTATCTCCAACTTCGCCCCCAATGTCCAGCTTGCCTTCTGGCTGGAGAAAAACTCTCCCAGGAACAGCCTTTGGCTTTAACAAATCAAGTCCAAAACATGGTCAACACAAACTGTAATTGTAAGTCCAGTCAAGCCAAGGTGAGGTAATTAGTTTGGCAGGTGTATTGATTGATTTGTAATTTCCCTTTAATAGTATTTTTGCACTCAAGGGGGTGACCTGAAGACCTGGCTCTTTCAACAGGCCAGTCTGGATTGACCGGGGAGGTTGTTTTAGACTTATTTTAATTAATTTTAATTGTATTATTTTATTACTATTAGGCTTGTAATTGTTTAATTGTTTTTTAATGTAAATTTTTGTACTGTGTTTTATTGTTAGCCACCCTGAGTCCTTAGGGAGAGAGGGCAGCATACAAGTCTAATAAATTATAAATTATTAATATATCCAACACACCTTCTTCTTCCTATTTTCCCCACAACAACAACCCAGTGAAGTACGTTGGGTTGAGAAACACTGATCTAAAGTCACCCAGCTGGCTTTCATGCCTAAGGCGGAACTAGAACTCACTGTCTCCTGGTGATTGGCCCAAAGTCACCCAGCCAGCTTTCATGCTTAAAACAAGACTAAAATCCAGTCTTTTGGTCACTGGCCCCAAATCTCCCAGCCTAATTTCATGCCTAAAATGGGACTAGAACTCACCGCTTCCTGGTGATTGGCCCCAAATCACCCAGGTGGCTTTCATGGCTAAGGCAGAGCTACAACTCACAGTCTCCTACTTTCTAGCCTGGTGTCTTCAGCACTAGACCAAACTAGCTCTCTCCATTTTTCCAGAATTTCTAAACCCATCACATTCTTTTAAAGCAAGGAGGACTAGTATCCTCGTATTAAAAAAAGAACCTCCTGCGCCCCTCATTGCATCACATGCCCCAATCGCCACCCGTTCCAGCTTGAGACGTCCTCTCACCCAGGTGCAGAGATAACATGACCTTGACTTAGAAAAAGAATGCTATTATGTCTAACCACATACACTCCCAAGAACTTCCCCCCTCCCATTTCCCCAGGCTCAAGAATGTGGCAGCGTGGAAGCGTCTGGTGCTAATATGGCTTCCAAAGCTGGCACCCTATTTTAGATGCACCTCTGGAGTCAAGAGCCTGGAGTTTCCCCAGGAATAAGGGATGGGGGGAGGCATCTCCCCACCACTCACCTTGACCGAATCCTGCTCCTCGTCGGATTGTCCGTACAAGTCCTCCCCCAGGAAATTCCAAGGAGATTTACTATTCTGGGCAGCATAGAGCTGCCACCGCCAGAGCGAAAGCGGGCAGTACGAAAGGCGGAAGGGCAACCGTTCCACGGTCTCATTAATGGGGTAGTAATCCTTTTGCAAATTCCAGTAATCGTTGAAGTAAAGGATGGGGTAGTAATCGCCGCTCACTGCGTCGAATTTCACATCTGGGAAAGAAACAAGCGAGAGAACATCGTGTCAGAAGCTGTGGGGCTCCATCGGTGGAGGCTTTGAAGAAGAGGCTGGACCGCCACTTGTCTGGAACGGCATAGGTTTTCCTGCCTGAGCAGAGGGTTGGACTAGAAGACCTCCCAGGTCCCTTCCAACCCCGTTATTCTGTTATTCAAGAGCCTCAGAGAAAGGAAGCCCCGCCCGCCAGCATATCCTGGTGCCAGAGCAACTCCTACCAGCATTGAATACCATCGCCCGGTGCGCGCCCACAGACAGGGCCTCCTTGGGGTACCGTCGGCTAGACAATGTCGACTGGCGGTCCCTAGGGGGAGGGCCTTCTCTGTGGGGGGCGCCCTCTTTGTGGAACCAGCTTCCCCTGGAGCTACGACTGGCCCCCGACCTTCGCTCCTTTCGTTGTGGCCTAAAGACTTGGTTATTCGAACAAGCCGGCCTGGACTAAGGGGGGGAGGTTGTTTTAAAATTTTTATAAATGTTTGTAAATGGGTTTGAATGATTATTTGGTCGCATTTGGTTTAATTCCTTTTCAACTTTTGTATTTGTATGGTTGCTTTTACGTGAGCCGCCCTGAGTCCTTCGGGAGAGAGGGCGGTATATAAGACCAAATAATAAAATAAATAATAAAATAAACAAACAAACAAACAAATAAATAAACAAATAAATAACTCCGCAGCTTCGGAACCGTTTGAAGCCTTACACTGATCCAGAGGGGGAGGAACGCTGCCCTTCACCCACGGTGTGTGGTCGTCCACAATATTGATGGTGAGGTTGGGGTGCCAGTGCGAGATCACCTCCACGGGGCCGAAATCTTCAGCTCTCTGCAAGGAAAGCACAAAGCCTGAGTCGTGTTTCCCCGAGGGGAAGGGGTGGTAGGAAAAAGAGAGGAGAGAAGGGGACATTCTAGAGCCCTCAGTAGCCATCCCAAAGCCTGGAATATGGCAGGTCCAGTAAAGGGGGAAAAAAATAAAAAAATAAAAAAGGACTTTTTGGCAGCGGCTGCCTATGGAGATTCTCAGTCATCCAAGTCATGGCTGTTCCAAACATGCTTTTTTTTAAAAGAAACCCCAAAGGGCATCTGGATTTTCATTGTTTTTCCTGGAAGAAGCTTCACTTCTCATCCAAGCAGTTTATTCTATTTTATTCTGTTCTGTTCCCTTCCATCCATTCCATTCCCAGCTCTGCTCTACTTCATTCCATCTATTCCATTTCTACTTCTATTCTAAATTGTATTCTGATCTATATTCTATTCTATATTCTATTGTATTTTTTTTAAATTAAATTTTATTGAATTTTACACTTTTAAAAACTAATCATATATACAATTTTTGCAGCAAGTTGTGGCATCGACTTTTCCGTATTCATTTACATACATCACTTACATTTAAATTTTGCATTGCCTTTTGTTCCTGTTACCTAACCAAACTGTTTCCCCCATACCGTATTTTTTTTCTTCCTTCTCCTGCAATTCCATTGTAAGCTTACTCATTTCTGCACGATCCATAATTTTTTAATAATCATATTATCTGTGGGATTACTCTCTTGATTTCCAATTTGGGGCATACGTTATTCTAGCTGCTGTCAATATATGTATATATTCAATGTCTTTCTTGTATTCACCTCTATTTATCCCTATAAAAACATTTCAGGCTTAAGTTCTATTTTTAAACCACTTATTTCTTGTATATTCCATTCTACTAATTGTATTCTATATTCTATTCTGTATTGTATTGTGTTCTGTTCTACATTCTATTCTATATTCTATTCTAGATTTTATATCCTATCCTACTCTATTCTACTCTCCAATCTATTTTGTATTGTACTGTATTGTACTGTACTTACTATACTGTATTCTATGCTATGCCAGCTTGCCAGAGAGAACCCAAGCGATCTGACCACAGGCCCGGCTAGACCCGCCTAGGGTGTTTCCCAGTTGTGGTGGGAAAGGCCCTGGTGCTTTTTCCAGGTGAAGTACACAGGTGTGACTCCATCTGTCTTCACGAAGCGTAACCTGAATACCAGATTCTCTCTCTCAGTCTCGCTTTCACACATCCAGAGTTCTGCCAAGTCGTCCCAAGCAGCTCACGTTTTCTTCCCCCTTCTTCTTTCAGATCTCACCAGCTCCATCAAACCTCACCTCTGGCTTCCAATGATGGCTAATTACCACGGGGTTTACTCCTGGGCTCACTTATCTTTCCAAAAGGCCCCTAAACCTTTTCCCACTAAGCCCGGAGCCGCAGTTTGCAAAGTGCCTGGTTTTTTTTTCTCCCCTCCAGTCTAAAAGTTTAAATGAAACTCTTATTTCATTAAACACCAAAAGAGGAAGAGGGCCGTTCAATCCATTTTGCTTCTTCCTACCACCCCTTCTCTTCTTTAATCGACCTCATGATCGAGTGCCAACCGCCCTGTACGAGCGCACAGACAGGGGCTTCTCGGGGTGCCGTCGGCGAGCCAGTGCCGGCTGGCGGTGCCCCAGGGACGGGCCTCCTCTGTGGCGGTTCCCGCCTTATGGAACCAACTACCCCTGGGGCTCCGTTTGGCCCCTGACCTTCGCACCTTCCGTCACAACTTGAAAACTTGGTTATTCGAACAGGCCGGGCTATGCTGACCTCTTTTGGGGGGCGGGGTTGAAATTTTAAACTTTACAATGTATATTGGGGTTTTAGTGTAATTGGGCTTGTGAGTATTTAAATATTTTTTAAAGTAATTTATTGTTTACTGTTGGTTTTTAGTTGTGAGCTGCCCCGAGTCCTCAGAGAGGGAATAATAATAATAATAATCCCTCGCAGGGTGGAGTCTGGGCAACTGAATGGAGCTAGCAGAGTGTTTACTGGCTGAATGCCCTTCCTGTCGCCAGTGCAGAGGTCTTTTTTCCAGCAGACATATTCTCAATGTGCCGAGAGAGAGAAATATCTGCCTCTCCCTAGGATCTAACTAACAGCCTCCTGATTGGGAGGAGAGATTTGCCCCCTCAAAGGAGCAAAGGAAACAATTTCAGCAGACAAACTATTATAGTCATTTGGCAATTCCACACCCCTCCCTTTTTTTCCCCACAGAAGCCCAATTCCATCAGGGAGTCCGAGGCTGTAAGGCTGAGGACCTAAGAGCTATGAGGGGAAAAACTGAGACTTTGAGGGAGAAACAAGAAGAGGGGAAAGTATCAGAGAAGTCGTATTACTTTGATCATTTCAGGATCCGCTTCCGTTTCCCCGGTTAGTAAGTTCTTGGTTTTCTGAAAGCGTCTCCGTTTGTACTTATTGATCACTGCAAATAAAAACAAAACAGGAAAAAAAGGTAAAAGTTTGGTCTGAATGTCATCACTTTAGTATAATGTTTAAGGCACCAAGCTAGAAACCAGGGGATGATGAGTTCTAGTCCCACCTTAGATATAAACCTTAGCTGGCTGACTTTGGGCCAATCACCAGGAGACTGGGAGTTCTAGTCCTGCCTTAGTATGAAAACTGGGTGACTTAGAGCCAATCACCAGGAGACTGGGAGTTCTAGTCCTGCCTTAGTATGAAAACTGGGTGACTTAGGGCCAATCACCAGGAGACTGGGAGTTCTAGTCCTGCCTTAGTATGAAAGATGGGTGACTTAGAGCCAATCACCAGGAGACTGGGAGTTCTAGTCCTGCCTTAGTATGAAAGATGGGTGACTTAGGGCCAATCACCAGGAGACTGGGAGTTCTAGTCCTGCCTTAGTATGAAAGATGAGTGACTTGGGGCCAATCACCAGGAGACTGGGAGTTCTAGTCCTGCCTTAGTATGAAAGATGGGTGACTTGGGGCCAATCACCAGGAGACTGGGAATTCTAGTCCTGCCTTAGTATGAAAGATAGGTGACTTTGGGCCCATCATCAGGAGACTGGGAGTTCTAGTCCTGCCTTAGGTATGAAAGATGGGTGACTTAGAGCCAATCACCAGGAGACTGGGAGTTCTAGTCCTGCCTTAGTATGAAAGATGGGTGACTTAGGGCCAATCACCAGGAGACTGGGAGTTCTAGTCCTGCCTTAGTATGAAAGATGAGTGACTTGGGGCCAATCACCAGGAGACTGGGAGTTCTAGTCCTGCCTTAGTATGAAAGATGGGTGACTTGGGGCCAATCACCAGGAGACTGGGAATTCTAGTCCTGCCTTAGTATGAAAGATGGGTGACTTTGGGCCCATCATCAGGAGACTGGGAGTTCTAGTCCTGCCTTAGGTATGAAAGATGGGTGATTTTGGGCCAATCACCAGGAGACTCCCGCCTTAGGCACGAAATCAGCTGGATAAGTTTGGGCCAGTCCCTCTCTCTCAGCCCAATTTACCTCACAAGGTTGTTGTTGTGGGCAGTGGAGGATAGAAGTGGGTTGGATAAATGCACCACCTTATTTTAAAATAACAAAGGCAGGATACAAATAAATAAGAATAAAAATCCGGTCAGGAGATTAAACTCAAGACGTGAGGGTGTCAGGCCTACCACCCGTCTTGCTCCAACCCGTATGACTCGTGTTTAAGAAACGTTGCAAAAAGCAATGGAGAATGGCAGACCAACCTTCTTCTTTAAGGCAGGGAGGGATAAAACCATCCCAATGGGGCTCTTCTATTCCCCCAAGACCACAACCCTTGGCTACTTCAGGGGTGGGGAGACCAGAGGCCAAGCTCTGCTCTTCATCTCTAGCAGCCTCTTGACAAACATACTGAACTAGCAGGGTACCCGTGCTTCACTACAAAACTATGTGGTTGGGCTTGGTTTTTGGGGAGGAAAATAAGAGGAAAAAAAATCTGCCTCTGCCTATCAGCATCCATCGGTATTCATCTGGCTAGCGTCCTGTCAGTGTGTGAGAGAGTTGAGGGCTGTTTGGAAATTGAAACAGTATTTTCTGTGTGAGCAAGGAGACAGCAAGGAGCCTGGGCGTGGCTTAGCTCAACTGTCCTGTACTAAGGCTGCTTTGCTGCTGTGAAACTAAAACTGAAACTAAAACTCCTCTCCTCTGCTTGTGTTTTGCATTTGGAAGAGATTTCTTTTCAGGTGGGGAGGGGGAGTAGAACTCCTTAGCAGCAGAGCATGTTAATAATATTAATAATAATAACAACAACAATTTTTTTAAATTACATTTATATGCCGCCCTTCTCCGAAGACTCAGGGCGGCTTACAATTTTTGGAGCGCAATCCAATGCGCTCAGCAATAGCCTTCATTCCATTGTATATGCCTGCTTATTACTAAGCGGCATTTTTACAAGGTCAGCTAATTGCCCCCAACAATCTTGGGTCCTCAATTTACCTACCCCGAGAGGATGGAAGGCTGAGTCAACCTTGAGCCTGGTGGGATTCGAGCCTACAGTAATTGTAGACAGCTGGATCTTAACAGCAGGCATTTAACAGCCTGAACCACCAAAGCTCTTTAATGGTAATAATATAGGAAATACTAATGCTCTGATGGTCATTTCGAAAAATCCTTTCTTAGTGAGCATCTAGAAGCCAAGAGGAACATAGGTGCCAAATTTCAAGTTTGTAGGCTTGACGGTTCTGGAGATTTTGCGATGATGCGTGAGGGGTATTTCGCTTTTATGCATATATAGATCTGCCCAATTAATTCCAGGCACGGAATGGAACGAGCGTGTCAGAGACTAATTGCAGCCAGATTTTGCAAATGGTGGAATGTATTTTAAAAAAAACTTGCATTGGCAGATGGCCAACCTCATCCCTGTTCCTGGATACAGCTATTGTTGGCTTCCCTTTTCTGGTGGCAGTGGTGAACAAACTGTCATTAAAAAAAAAACAGCAGCAGCATTTCTCCTTACAACATTTTTCCAAAGATGCTAATTCAACAGCGGACAAAAATTTGCTCCAGCTGTTTCCTTCATAGCTTGGTGACAGCCATGAGCCACGGTGGCACAGCGGTTAGAATGTGGTATGGCAGGCTAACTCTGCCGACTGCCAGCAGGTTGATCCTCACCGGCTCAAGGTTGACTCAGCCTTCCGTCCTTCCGAGGTGGGTAAAATGGGGACCCAGACTGTTGGGGGCAAGAGGCTGGCTCTGTAAACCGCTTAGAGAGAGCTGTAAAAGTCCCGTGAAGCGGTATATAAATCTAAGATAATATTGTAAAATTAAATGAGTTCATATGGTATCTCACTTAAATGACCACGCCGTATAATGAAGGACTTTCTGGTCCCTATTGTGATTGTAAGTCAAGGACTACCTATAGAACTGTATCTCCTGCTGGTAGCTCTCCATTTCTTGGCAGAAATGCCTAAGTGACGTAGAGGAGGGAAGTTATAGAAAGGATTAATGGAGGCCAACAACTAAGTTACTTTGGGGAAACCTATCAAACATGGAAAGCATTGGAAAACACGGGGCCTAAAAACATGGTTATTCCAACTTACTGACCTGGACTGAGGATGTACTACTGTGTTTCCCCGAAAATAAGACCTACCCCGAAAGTAAGACCTAGCACTATTTTCTAAACCTGCCCTAATATAAGACCTACCCCGAAAATAAGACCTAGTCTAAATCTCCAGTTCCAGGAAGACTTTTCAGGGAGCAACCATGCACCCGCGAAACACCCCCCTACACACTCACATCCACTATTTGGCACCATAAATATATAAGACCTACCCTGAAAATAAGACCTAGTGTGTTTTTGGGAGCCAAAAAAAATATAAGACAGTGTCTTATTTTCGGGGAAACACGGTATATGGGGAATTTTTAGAATCGTTTTAATGTTTTAATTATATTTTGGGTTTCTATGAGATTTGATCTTCTTTTGATTGTATATTTATATTGTTTTACTGCGCCCGAGTCCTTGGGGAGATGGGGCGGCTTAGAAATCCAATAAATAAATAAATAAAATAAAATTTCCCACCACCGCTGCTGACGCTAAGCTCCCAACTAAAAAATAAAAAATGAACCATGGTTGGAAGGAAAGCTTACTTCGAGACGTGTGAACCGTGGCAAGGCGCCGGTAGAGGTTCTTCTGTTTGGGATCTGGGTGGAACCCACTTTTCGTAAAGTACACGTGGATGTAAATGGAACCATTGTGTTGGACGCTCTGAAAAGCAGAGGTAAATAATTGTGAGCATAACTTACCCGCTCCTCCAGCAGGTTGGGGAATTTTCACCTGTTGGATAACCAAACTAGGAAGGGGAGAAGCAGAGACAGAACTTGTGAAAAGGCCCAAAAGAAACCACCCTGTTCCTGGAACTGGCTGGTGTCATGCCCCTGTCGGAGTCTGAATCTGAAGAGCAAGACAAACAGCTGACAGGGAGTGGGAGTGTTGGCTGTGGAGGAAACTCGGGAAGGGCAAAGTCCGGCTGGGCAGAGCAGGGGAGAGGGTATTCAGAGGAAGACCCAGGCCCACCCTCTCTTCATCCTAGGGCATGCAGGGAGGAACAGAGAAGAGAGCAACGTGGGTTGCATGGCTTATGAGGGAGGAAAGGGCCCTGATTCCCTTCATTAGCTACACCTGGGAAGAGAGTTTAAAGGAGAGGCAGCTGAGAGTGGCGTTTGCTGGGAACAAACGTGAGTTTATCTTGTGTTGACTTTGGTTATCTGCCTTACTGGTGTCCTCACAACTGTGTTGAATTACTGCCGTTCCTTCACTTCTGGAACTCCTTATCTTGCCCTGCCGGATTAATTACCTCATTTTGCCTTGATTGGACTTATAATTACAGTTTTTGTTGACCACGTGTTGGAGTTGATTCCCTGCAGCCAAAGGCTGTTCCTGGGAGAGTTTTTCTTCAGACTAGAAGGTAACCAGGACAAGGGGCAAAGTTGGAGCTAATAAAGGGACTCCTACTGATTATCTCACTGTGTTGCCTTTGTGCCAGGCCCCAGGTCATCACAGCTGGTAGGACCAGTGGTGGGACTCAAATAATTTAACAACCGGTTCTCTGCCCTAATGATTTCTTGCAAAAACCAGTTCACCAAACGGCTCAGAAAATTTAACTGGTTCTCCCGAACTGGTGCAAACTGGCTGAATCCCATCACTGGACTCATTCCCAACCACTTGAAGAATGCAAGAATGCTTTCAGATGTCAAGAAAGGCCCTGACTAACTCACCTGATTTTACAAACTTTGTTTTGTTTTTACAATGGGTCGTTAAGGAAATGATGCAGTTTTTAAGCGAACCCATCGCTTGCTACGGGCCAGTTTTGCCAAACACACCAGAAATAAATGCTGGGTTTTGGCAAAATGGACCTACAAGCCGGTCAAAGGAACATGGGACCTTGCAAAAAGGCCGTAAATGTGGTTACATGACCAAGGAAGGGGGAAGGACTGACCGTTGTAACTTTGAATCTGGGTAGTTAAGTCCCGTTTGTTGTAACTTTGAATGGTTGCCAAGCAGCCAGTCATGAGTCAAAGACTACCCATAGAGTCATATACAGGTAGTCCTCAACTTACAACAGTTCAAAGTTACAACGGCATTGAAAAAAAAGTGACTTACGACCATTTTTCACATTTACGGAAGTGGGTCATGTGATTTACGTTCGGCTGCTTTGACACCTGGTTCATACTTTACGACGGTCGCAGCGTCCCGCAATCCCCCTATTGCAATCTTCTGACAAGCAAAGTCAGTGGGGGGAATCCAGATTCTCTTAACAATCCTGTGACTAAGTTAACAACAGCAGGGAATCACTTAATAACGGGGTCCAGGAAGGTCGTAAAATGGGGCAAAACCCACTTAACCAATGTCTCGCTTAGTAACATAAATTATGGTTCAATTATGGTTGTAAGTCGAGGACTACCTGTAGAGTCCTATAGTCACATTAAAAATTGCCATTTGGCAGCAGGTTTGGGACATGCTTCCTGTGGTTACAGGAATGGTTGCAGGAACTGGGCCTGGCTAGTCTAGGGAAGAGAAGGGCCAGGGGAGACAGGAGAGCAGCCTTCCAATATTTGAGGGGCTGCCCCAGAGAGAAGGAAGGGGTCAAGCTATTTTCTAAAGCACCCGAAGGCCAGACAATGGATGGATGGAAACTGAACAAGGAGAGATTTAACCTGGAAATAAGGAGGAATTTTCTGACAGGGAGAACAGAATAGAAGTTGCATTCAGAAGTTGTGGGAGCTTCATCCCTGGAGGCCTTCAAGAAGAGACTGGACTCCCATCTGTCAGAAATGGTGTAGGGTCTCTTGCTTGGGCAGGGGGTTGGACTAGATGACCTACAAGTTCCCTTCTAACTCTGTTATTCTATTCTAAATATAAAGAACGGTTGCAGGAACTGGGCCTGGCTGGTCTAGGGAAGAGAAGGACCAGGGGAGACAGGATAACAGCCTTCCAATATTTGAGGGGCTGCCCCAGAGAGGAGGAGGGGGGCCAAGCTATTTTCTAAAGCGCCTGTAGGCCAGACAAGGAATAGTGGATGGGAACTGACCAAGGAGAGATTCAACCTGGAAATAAGGAGAAAACTTTCTGACAGGGAGAACAATCAACCGATGGAACAGAAGTTGCCTTTGGAAGTTGTGGAAGCATCATCACTGGAGGCTTTCAAGAAGAGACTGGACTGCCATTTGACAGAAATGGTGGAGGGTCTCCTGCTTGGGCAGGGTGGGTTGGACTAGATGACCTACAAGGTCCCTTCCAACTCTGATTATCTGTTAATCTGGTATGAAAAACTACACACGGAGCGTCTGTGGCGGAGGGAAAAATTCAGCTGTGAGCGAAGAGCCTTGCCCATGGAGAACCGGAGAAAAGAAGGGTGCCATGGTGGCATCTGTTGACACACCTCAGGGATTTCCAACTCGGTGTAATGCTCGTAGCAGCCATCCGAATTCTCTCCGCTTGCCCAGTCTCCGTAGACCAGATCTCGCTGTTCCCAAAACAACGCCGACGTTGTGTTGAAGTCGGTAAAGTGCTCGTGTTCAGATATGAAGACGTGAAGATCCTGCCAGGAAAAGATAAGGGGAAAAAAACCATTCGTGACACTTGAATCGGAAGCCAAACTGTAGACTGGAAGAAATTTTATTTAGACAGACCCACGTGTTTTATTTTGGAAGGAAAAAAAAGCTATGGGACTGAAGCTCTTTGGAAGCATAGAAAAATTGGTAGTTCAGTAGAGATTGGATCCATCACCTTTGTGGCTTGTCTTCAGAAAAACTACTACACTTTAAATGCTTACAACGGGTAGTTGGTAAGAGAGCTAGTGTGAAGATGCTGGCTTAGAAACCAGGAGATGGTGAGTTCTAGTCCTGCTTTAGGCCTGGAATCCAACTGGGTGACTTGGCCCAGTCACTGGAAGAGTGGGAATTACAGTTCTGCCTTGGGCATAAAAGCTGAGTGGGTGAGTTTGAGCCAATCACCAGGAGACTGTGAGTTCTAGTCCCATCTTAGACATGAAGCCTCACAGGTGTGGGTTGTTGTTGTGGGTAAAATAGGAGGAGGAAGGAATATTCGGTATATTCACCAGTTATTTATAAGAAATAATAAAGCTGGGATAAAAACAGATAATAACTATACATGTTGAGGAGGTGTGTACAATGTCCATTAGTATTTCAATAACTATCTAGCAGCCAAACAAAATATGCAGAAGAGTAAAAATGAAAGAAGACATAATATACAAAATAAGATAAACTAGGCAGAACCATTTGTCTTACATTTCAGAATAATAAAGGCAGGATATACTATCTATCTATCTATCTATCTATCTATCTATCTATCTATCTATCTATCTATCATCTATTATCTATTTCTCTATCTATCTATCTATCTATCTATCTATCTATCTATCTACTCTCTATCTATCATCTATTATCTATTACTCTTTCTATTTCTCCTATCTATCTATCTATCTATCTATCTATCTATCTATCTATCTTTCTATTTCATCCATCTATCTATCATCTATCTATCTATCTATCTATCTATCTCTCTATCATCTATCATTATTATTCATCATCTATCATCTATCTATCATCTATCTATCATCTATCAATCATCTATTTCATCTATCTATCTATCTATCTATCTATCTATCTATCTATCTATCTATCTATCATCTAACCAACCTAACTGAATAGAATTTCTGACTCAATTTCAGTCCAGTGGCCAGAGAAGGCGCCTACAGCTCCATTTTCCACCAAATAGTCAAAATCCGACTTATTTATAAACCCTTGGAAAATCCGGGTTCAGGATCTGGCCATCCTTACCATTAAAGTGTCTTTAGGGAAGAGATTACGGCTTGGCGCCCTGGGTGCCCCGCCGGGGGTGGATGGATCCTGTGTCGTTGGCCCACGACGAAACCAGCTACTGATGGCCCAGATAATAAAGATTCTGGAGGGCAAGAGGGGGGAAAAATGATGTTGAGAATTTACACCCGTTTTGAAACCAACCTGTCCATCAAGAGCCATCGGCCACACGGGGAAATTCCAGAGAAATTCAGATTGGGACGAAGAGGTCCTCAGCTTCATCAACCATCATAAGCCTGGTTGGGTTTTTATTATTCTGAACTCAAGGATCAAATAAGGGCAGTCCCTGGACTTGCAATAGTTCACTTAATGACCAAAGTTACAACGGCACTGAAAAAAGTGACTTATGACCGTTTTTCACACTTACGACGGTTGCAGTGGCACACACACACACACACACACCGTGGTTATGTGATCAAAATTTGGATGCTTGGCAACTGACTCATATTTAGGATGATTAGGGTCCCACAGTCACTAATTAGCAACAGAAATATTGGGCTCCATTGTGGTCATAAGTCAGGGATTACCTATCTGGTGTTTCTCTGCCTTGGTAGCTTTAAGACACGTGGACTTCATGCAATTTGCTATAAAATTCACTTTGATTTTTGTTTGGGGCATGAATTTTAACTAATAGCATTTGTTTTTGACCTATCTCTAATTTAATCATCAAAACTCTTCCGTTCGTATCAGCATATTTATTTACTGCCTTAATTCCTTCTCTGATATATACTGCTATTCCTCTCTGTTTCTGTACTGCCAAGGCTGTGTATAATCGTCCTAATTTTGGGTATTCTAAACATTTCCTATATTGTTCTTTAATGTGTACTTCTTGTAAGCACACTATGTCCACTTTTTGTTTTGCCAATCTTGTTAATGTTTGTTTTCTTTTGGTAGGTGAATTCAATCCATAGGTGAAAAGCAGCTCTGGAAAAATCAAGTTTTTTTACCCCCGTTTCTGATGACAGCACTGGGGTGGTGTAGCTCTGCAGCTTTTAGAGCCATAAAATAAAATCTCCACCCCTTAACTATCGCCGTATCCATTTCCTAAGTTACACTTTTACAGATCTCGATTGCACAATTCTTGGGCTTGTTTATGAATAAGTTAAAAGATAAATTAATTATGAGATGGCACAAGAGCTCTTTGCAAGAATTCTAGCAACCTGCAGGGACCGGCAACAGTCTGGAACGATTTGATATCCGATACTGGCCGTCTTTATTATAGTAGAAATTGCCAGAAATCCTTTTGAGTGACAAGCACGTGATTGATCTGCAGACGAATTCTATCAGGCCCTCAGCACCGCGGCCCAAATTTAATCAAAACAGTTAAATCAAGAAGCAAAGAAATATGTTGAAAATCAGGAGTCTGACCAGCAGTGTATACTAACTGAGAAGTAATTTTTCTGGACTAACAGATCCTGGATTCATATTTGGCCTCTTCCAGGAATGTATTTTCTTGTACAAATTTGCTAAGCGGATGTAAATTTATTTTACAATATTTGTATAGCTGCCCATCTCATTTCCATGCGACTCTTGGCAGAGGATGTAGGACACAAGCTAACAATCTGATAATTCAGACCCCTTGTGCAATTCTTCACTACTACAACGCTAAGTCAACCCTACCACAGATGTTTGTTATGAGGAATACGCCAAACACTTTACTATGTAAATATCGAGCATTGCTAATGGGCAGAGTTGATCAATAGAGGGACTGTAAAAGAGAGATTTTGGCCACAAGAAGAGGAGAGATCATATTTTTAGTTCTTTTTCAAAATCTATCAATATTCTTAACAGCACTAAATGAATAGTTTAAGAAACAGCCAGTTTGGTCTAGTGGTTAAGGTACCAGGCTAGAAAATGGGATACTGTGACTTCTAGTTCCACCTTAGGCATGAAAGCCGACTGAATAACTTTGGGCCAATCACCAGGAGACTGGGAGTTCTAGTCCTGTTTTGGGCATAAAATCTGGCTAGGTGACTTCTGGGTCAATAATTAGCAGGTGGTGAGTTCTAGTCCTACCTTAGGCATGAAAGCTGGCTGGGTGACTTTGGGCCAATCACTAGGAGAACGTGAGTTCTAGTCCCGCCTTAGGCATGAAAATCAACTGGAGGACTTTGGGCCAATCACCAGGAGACTTGGAGTTCTAGTCCTGCCTTAGGCAGTTGGTTGGGTGACTTTGGGGCAGTCCCTCCCTCTCAGTCTCCCCACCTTGCAGGGATGTTGTTATGGGAAAAAATACGAGCAGGAAGGTGTGATGGATATTTTTGCCGCCTTCAGTTATTTGTAAAAACAAAGGTGGGGTAAATGAATGTTTCTACCTATCCCATTTCATGGACGCTTCATCCCCGAGTCTAATCTATATTAAATCTATCTTGTTCGCTGATTCTCAATCATTTCTGGGCGAGGACATCTGTGGCAATATCCGCTGAGTCGATAGAAGGGGAGATACCGTCCCAAAACCGAAAGTGCTGTTACCCTTTGTGGTTCGTTGCATTAACAACGTCCCGTGTTTAAAATTAGGGTTGAAGATAAATCCACAAACTGGAAAGACAAAGCCGCAAGGTTGCATTATCAGTTTCTGAGGCTTAATGAGTCATCAGTGAAACCAGAAAACCAAGGAGGGCCTGTGTGTGTTGCCAGCTTGGACCATCTGATGAACCATAAAGGTATGCTGGTTTCTTCACTTAGCAACTGGCAAGGAAGGTTGTAAAACGGGGCAAAACTTACTTGATGTCTCCCTTAGCAACAGAAATTGTGGGTCCTCATTAAGTCGAGGACTGCACACACACACACACACACACACACACATCCTGTTTAACGATATCCTCTCATCCTCCCTGCTTAAAGTGGGCCATAACATTTTGGACAACTGTCAACTTAATGCGAGTTGAATTATTATTTGAACTTCAAAGCAACCCGTGGATCCATTCTAGGCGATGAGAAACGGAGCCCTTGCCAAATTGCAGCGTGCTTTGCAAATTCATGAATTGGGAAGAAACTGTAGGGCAGCATTTGTCCACAATACTTGGATGCTGGCTTACTTCCAATTTGGTTGGCACTTAATAGATTGAAATATTCAACAGCTTCGTCATCTGGACATTTAATGTGTGGCTGGCACCCTAAGCGCATCGCTGAGGCAGCTCAAGAAAGGAATATGAAGTAATGATTTTAATAAAGGCTTTGGAAACACCATTTCTGCCCTTTTCCCACTGGGTCACCTTGAATTTTCAAAGATTCCACTGTACTAGAATGGATTGGCTCTTACTTTTAAAAAAAAATTTTTTTAAAATTCGCATTTATATGCCTCCCTTCTCCGGAGACTCAGGGCGGCTTACAATTTTTGGAGCACAACCCAATGCCCTCAGCAATAGCCTTCATTCTATTGTATATGCCTGCTTATTACTAGGGCTTTTTGGCCCCCCCCAATGGCATTTTTACAAAGTCAGCTTATTGCCCCCAACAGTCTTGGGTCCTCAATTTACCTACCCCGAGAGGATGGAAGGCTGAGTCAACCTTGAGCCTGGTGGGATTCGAGCCTGCAATAATTGCAGGCAGCTGGAACTTAAGTGCTAGGCATTTAGCAGCCTGCACCACCAAGGCACCTACCTGCCCCTTTAAGACCAACGCTGGCATGGCCCAGCTCGCCCTTCTTTCTATCCTGCATAATGCACAATGTGGAGACAAGAAGGGGGATCCAGAAGGGGCGGATTTTTACCTGAATAAGACGCCTTTGATGATCTGCCAGGCATTCGGGGCTTGTTGCTGGGGCTGGTTTGGCTGCTGAGTCTCCACGACCCCTTCGCCGCCCCCCGCGGTGCCATTGCTGGTCACCTGCTTTAGAAGCAGGGGACAAGAAAAGAGAAAGACGGGCATCACAAAAAGCCACGGGATGCAAGAAATCGGATTTTTTTTTAGCCGGGAAGATTCTGGGCCGTAGGTGCTGGTTTCAGATTCAGGCAGGTCTTTCCCCAACCTTGTCCCTGGATTTTAATTCTACAGTCTATAACAAGCATAGCCAGAGGTTAGGGATCGTGCAGTTTATATAGGTACCCTGTTTCCCTGAAAATATGATCTACCCTGAAAGTAAGTCCTAGCTTGATTTTTACACATGCTCCCAATATAAGCCCAACCCCCAAAATAAGCCCTAATCAAGATCCCACCCACTCCAGAGTACACAGGTAAAAATTAAGCTAGGGTGGGATTGGGGGGGGAAGGGGTGTGGAACTGCCCTACTACTTACCTTTGGACAGTTGTAGCCAGGCCTCGCACACTCCGACACCTGCCGTGCCGGCCCATTTCTTCTGCAGCCAGCAAGGCTTTTCTGAAGGCCTCTGGAGCTGATAACAAAGCTCTGGATCGATCCAGAGCTGTTATTGGCTGCAGAGGCCTTCAGGAAAGCCTTGCCGGCCGCAGAAGAAGTTCCTGAAGGCCTCTGATAGCGAAAATTGAGGTGGGGGGGACACGCAAGTGAGGTTAGTCAATGGATGACATCCCCGAAAATAAGATCTGGTGCCTTTTTGGTGGCAAATATATATATTTTTTCGTAGATTTTCACGGGTAAAGGTATGTAGGTCTTGGTGTATTTGGGTCTTGTCCCGTGTAAGATTGAGAATACCTTGGCGTTTGACGAAATCTCATCCGTCATCTTCAGGCTGGTGTCTTCAGACTTCTCCCAGGAGAACGAAGCTGAAGACACCAGCCTGAAGATGACGGATGAGATTTCGTCGAAACATTGCCAAGGTATTCTCAATCTTACACGGACAAGACCGATACACCAAGACCTATATATATATACATATACATATACATATATATATATATATATATATATATATATATATATACAGAGTCTTATTTTCAGGGAAACATGGTAGTCCTATGACCAACATTTCTATTGCTAAGCATAGCGATTGTTATTTATTTATTATTTAGACTTGTGTGCCGCCACTCTCCAAAAAGGACTCGGGGCGGCTAAGGTGTTAGGTGAGTTGCTCCCAATTCTGTCCGAAAGATGCTTTTTTCAAGAGGCAGCTGGACTTTCTGGTTTTTCTTGGAAGACATTTCGCTTCTCATCCAAGAAGATTCTTGGGAGGATAAGCGAAATCATCCTCAAAGAAAAACCAGAAAGTCCAGCGGCTTCTTGAAAAAAGCACCTTTGGGACAACCATGCAACACATGGCAGAGACTGGCTGGTTCTGTTCCCAGCAACGATTTTCATACAGTTGAATCCAGCGTTGCCCGGCAGTAAATTTTAAAGATGTCCCTTTGCTGCTTTTTCTATGACAACTTAAAAAGTTTGATCAGAGTCACCTGGGACGAGAAGTCTACTTTCCCTGTGTCTGCATTCCATGCATCTTCTAACTACCTTTTAGATCATTTTAACTTTCTAACTTGGGTGAGGTGGATGGTGTAGAACATTGATTTTTAAAAAAAAAAAGAAATCCACTTTTTTATGGCAATGGGTTCCAGAAGATGTGAACTATATGAAAAAGTGCTTTTAATTTTTCAGCATCGCTACCAACCTATCTAAAATCTGATTTTATGGGAGAGAGTAGATAGAGAATGCTACTCCCTTACTTTCCCCCACATTGTCTGGATATCTTCCCTTCCTATTTTTTTAAGTTAAAAAGAAGCAGCAGAAACACCAGCCCCCACCCCCCAGTAAAGAACTTCTAATGATTTCATAGCCATTTTCAAACGGAAGAGAAAAAGACAACCATCCTACATTATCTCTTTGGGTTGAGGGCGTACGAGAGCAGATATAGTACAGATAGTCCTCAACTTACAACTGTTCGTTTAGTGACCATTTGAAGTTACAACGGCAGTGGAAAAAGTGACTCACGACGGTTTTTCACACTTAGGACAGTTGTAGCTGCCCATGGTCAGGTGATCAACATTCGGGCGCTTGGAAACTGACTCAGATTTATGACGATTTGCCGTGTTCCGGGGTCACGTGATTCCTCTTTTGCGACCTTCTGACAAGCAATGTCAACGGAGAAGCCAGATTCACTCAACAACCATGTAACCAACCATTTGCAGTGATTCACTTAACCACAGCGGCAAGGTGGGTCACAACATGGGGCAAAGCTCGTTTAACGAATGGCTCGTTTAGCCACAGAAATTTGGGGCTCGGCTGTGGTCATAAAACGAGGACTACCTGTATTCAGCGAGCAAAATCCTAAGCCAATGTTTTACCATTGCTCTGACGATCGATCGACGTTCACAAGATGGCAACTTCAGACAACTGAAGACAACGTCCATTAAGTTGTTCAGAGGCATTGCCTGATTTTCATGACAACTTAATGCCAAAGCAGAGGCAGAAAACGTTACGCATGCCGAGAAGTTTTCTAATTGGGTAATCAACCCATTTGATCTCCTGTATGTGGGTGTGAAATTGGGGGGATGTTATTCCTTTGTGAATCTCACACCACTCTTGCCAAGGAATCTCATTGGGCCTTGCCTCCCCAGCTAACCAGTTTGGTGAGATCTTTCATCTCCTCCTAAATGACTTGGCTGTGACTTTATTTACAAATATTAAACAAGCCTCGATTCTACTACTATATGCTAACCTCCAATGGGGAAAGTTGTCCAATTAATCCCACCTTTGACTTGTATTCTTTTAATAAGTGACTAAACTTATCAGGAAGTTATGCAACAACATTACACATGTAAGGACTTCTCACTGATGTTTTATACACACATACACACACACTTTTAGGGAACAGTTTCAGTAAAGGGTCACCATATATTTCACTGCAATTATCCACACATAATCATTTATAAGCAACTTACTCCTAAGTGGGAAGGAAGATCAGATTTTCAATTAACTAAGTAATTGGGGTCTTAAATTTTGTCTTTTTATTGTTGAAGGACTAGCCAATTTGCTAGACTGGAAATCTTCCCCTACAAAGTATTTGATCGGAGTGGAATTTAGGAGGTACAATTGTATTAGGGTTTATTTTGGGGCTCTAAAAAGACTTAATTTTATTACCATTTGGGAATCAAATAACGCATTAATTTTTCAAATGTTGAATGATACCATTTGCACAACACTTACCTAAATTATACTATTTCTTTATAGCTATAGGAAACCTTCCAATGTTAATCCCATTTTACAGATTATGTTCCAGATTCAGTTTATGTTGCTAAGGGCACACCAAGTCAATAAAATTAACTGAAAAACAGAAGTAATTGGATTTATCTTTGGAATATGGTGAAGGTCAACATTCACCAGGTGAGGATTCCAAACGTTTCTCAAATCTTACGTTTTACCCCAATTACAAGAGGGGAAATTAAGTCTCCGAATCCAGACTGAATAGTTATAAAAAACACTCAATCTTATGCAAAGGACAGGATTGACTTCAAGATATGATTATCCTTCATGCCTGAAAATAGAAGAGAGCCAGAGCCAGATTGTAACCAGAGAATATTAAATGAAAACAGAGAACACAATAAGGAGAATGAAGAAGTAGGTGAGATCATCCAGGTCATAAATGTTCCAGGGGAATCCCAAGGCACATTGTAAGGCACCACTCTTAAAAGATACAGATGGTGGGTGGTTGGAATTAAAGAGCAGGTTCCCAGCAAAGGGTGCAGAGTCACAGGTGTGGAAAGGGTAATTCCTTGCATTTATCCTGTCTGAAGCAGTTGGCAACCAGCAGCATTCCAAGCACTGTTGACTAAATATTGATAAAAAAAATAGAGAGCGTTCCTCCAGGATATATCTCCACCCTCTGAATCGATGGCTTTTCTGGAGAACAAAAAAATAATTTTCCACTGTTAGAGGAGGAATGGGTGAGCGCTGTTCTACTGAAATATTTCATTTTGGAGAGGTGAGCCTCGGGAAATAACTCAGGCAGAGACTGCACCAGGCCCTGATAAACGATTCAATAATTCTCACTGTTGAGATACAAGAGAATTATCCTCTCCAGAAAAGGGCAAGTAGGGGGAAAAAAAGACAAGAGGATTGAACCAGGCCGCTCAAGGCAAACAATACCCTCTATGAATGGGTGTTTTTGTTTAATAGTGGCTCTTTATTAGCCCATTTGTTTCTTACTACATACTAGTGTCCCCTGGTA
Organism: Naja naja; assembly: GCA_009733165.1. Lineage (NCBI taxonomy): Eukaryota > Metazoa > Chordata > Lepidosauria > Squamata > Elapidae > Naja > Naja naja. The sequence goes on along the minus strand of CM019160.1, from coordinate 25,882,393 downwards.
CACAGTTCAAGAATGGCTGCTGTTGACAACAATGAGCATTTACAAAGGAGAAACCAGGGCATTTCTTTTGTGGTCATGAGTTCAGAAAGGATTAATTCTCTTTTTTTTTTAATACAATAAGTCTCACTGGGGAGCAGGATGCCTGCCACATTTTTAGAAATCACGTGACGAGGGAAAGAGGTGGATTTTGGTCATCTAAACCAGGTTGCAGGTTGACAGTTCACCAGGGCACAATCTTTGCAACAGCAGGAAGCTAGACAAAGAAAAGAATCATTCATCTAGCAGATGAAGGAACAATTCGGGCTCTGTGTCATTTCCCCATGGAGGAAACTACAAAGCAAAATATGCTGGAAAAGGAAGAAAGCAGAATGATACTGGCCTGCTTTGGGGAGAGGGGGAATTGTACCTAGCAGGAAGGCCAAAAGTCAATTCCCCAAAAGAAATAAAAATAAGCCAAAAAAAAAAAAGGAAGCTCAGAAGGAGATGTTACAGCAAACAAACACCAGTAGTAATTTTTTTTTCTCCTGGTGGGAGAGAAATAGCAATTAATCCTGGCTAAGTGTCGATGGACATGCTGGTACTACTGAGAGATAAATGCTTTAAGGTTTCACCTGGGAGGAAAGATGAAGCAGAGATAGAGCAGGGCTCTCCAAGCTTGGTAGCTTGAAGATATGTGGACTTCAACTCCCAGAATTCCCTAGCCAGCATGGCTGGCTGGGGGATTCTGGGAGTTGAAGTCCACCCATCTTAAAAGACGATGGCTGGGAGATCCTTTTAGTTGAGTTCCACCCATCTTAAAAGATGCTGGCTGGGGGGATTCTGGGAATCGAAATCCACCCATCTTAGAAGATGACTGGGGGATTCTGGGAGTTGAAGTCCACCCATCTTCAATAACCATGGCTGAGTGGAGCAAACATGACATGGGTCTGAATGGCAGGAAGTAGTAGAAGCCATTGACTAAACCTCAGATGAGAAAAGGAAGTTGACAATCCACAATGGAGAGTATCAGGAAGGCAGGTCCTTGGCTTTATAGCTGATGAAATAAGAGGCCAAACCATCTCATGATTCATGGTTGTCCAAATTGGCCATTCAGTTCCATAAATAGCCTTGGCCCAACGATTTGTGAATCATCCTATTCCTCCGTGGCCATTGTGAGAATGAAATTGAAGTGCGAGGACTGAAGCTCCCTTCTAGGTTGTGTGGATCTGTTTGGTGCTTGCCAGGTTTCTGCCCTGGTTTGCTTGGGATTTTTACTGTTGGATTATTTGAATCATTGAATTATTTTACTTTTCTGGGATGTTTCTCTCTGTTGAATTGCCCAGAAAGCAGAGCGGAGGTCAAACAAAAATCTAGATTAGGGATTACCTGTAACAAACAAATCCATAAACAGGTAGTTCTTGAGTTACGACCGGATTGGAGCCCAGAAAGTATGTTGCTAAGTGAAACATTTGCTAAGTGAGCTTGTCCCATTTTTACGACTTTTCTTGCCACATTTGTTAAGCGAACAGGGTTGTTGAGTGAATCTGGTTTCCCCGTTCACTTTGCTCGTCGGGTGGTCCCAAAAGGGGGGAATCGCATGATCTCGGGGGACCCTGCAAACTGTCGTAAATGCGAGTCTGTTGTCAAGCATCCGGATGCAAATCACGTGGCTGTGGGGGAATACTGCGACGGTCGTTAAGTGTGAAAAACGGTCGTTAAGTCACTTTTTCCCCTGGTGCCATTGTAACGTTGAACCGTTGTAAAGTTGAGGACTACTGTACAGCACCGAATTCCTTTGGAAAGGAATACAGACACAGATGAGATCCTTTGGATCCAGTTGATTCCACCCGATCCAGGCAGTTAGGATACCTGTCCCCTGATCAACCCTGTTTTGTTTCACACACACCCTTCATTTTCCTTGCTGAATCTTTAGCCAAATAGGTTAAAATTGGGGAGGTGGGGGGACCGAGATGCTGTTTTTAATTCCCCCACCCCAAAAGATCTCCGAGCCTGAAAAGCATCCAGGGATTCTTCTCTATAACCTGCCCCTGGGCTTCTCCCTTTCTGGAGACGTTGGGACTACATTCCCAGAAGCCCCTACCAAACACGGGAACGGCCGCCCGGGCCGGGGATTCTGGGAGTTGTAGTCCCAGCCCCCCAAGCCGCCCCCCTTGGCAGAAACCAGGGGTTTTTTTGGGGGGGGAGTAATCCTGACTTGTAAAGAGCCGGGTTGCTGAATGAGGGGGAGATGGGGGGTCTTGGGGTGGGCTGTCGGGCGGGGGGCTAATGGAGGCCGTCACGTGATCCCAGAGAAGGGAGGGGCGGCGGGGGGGCGAGAAAGGGAAGTACCCCGGGGGCGAGTGGAAGGTGAAGCCCGGGACTATCGCACCCCGGGGAAAGGAGGCCGCCCAGGATGGACACCGTAAAGGGAGGGGGAAGGCAGAAGAGCCCCGCTGGCGGTACCTGTCCAAGGCCGGCTCCCGGCCCTGCGGCTGTTACCACCTCCGTCTCCGGCGCCGCCATCTTGCTGCGCCGTTGCCTGGTGCAATTCTCGCGAGACTTTCCTCGCTTTCCCAACTCCCGTTCTTCCTTTTTTTTTGCCCGTCACGTGGGTCTCACCTCCTGGAGGCGGGGCTCGTTTGCAGGAATCTCGTTACCGTAATGGCGAGAGAAGCGGCGCAGCAGATTACCGTATACATGGATGACTGCCTTCTTGCCTGCGATGGCTGCTGAAGGAGGGTGAAGGAAGGTTGGTGTCCTCTTCCCCGCTTAGGGAGCCCACCCGGCGATGGTCTCTTGGTTTCCCGAGGGATCTAAGACTCAGACCCAAATCTCCGCAAGAGAGGAGCCAAGGAGCAGTCCTTAGTGCTCCCTGAGTTGGGTTCTTTTCCTGCAGACGTTTCATGACCCAGCTAGGTAACATCATCAATGCTAGAAGGGAGTGCAGTATCGAGGAGGAGGAAGAGGGAGGAAGAGGGGGATGACGACTACTACTATAGGGTCCTTGGTGCTCTCTGAGCTTGGTTGTTTTCCCGACATTTCGTTACCCACAGTAGGTAACATGATCACTGCTAGCACAGTTCTTGCACTGATGATGTTACCTAGTTGGGTAATGAAACGTCTGCAGAAAAACAAGCCCGGGGAGCACCAAGGACCCCTCATAATCAACCCTGAGCTACAAATATTCTCCTTTATTACTTTTCTACATGCTCAGTGCTGTTATCTAGTGCTCACCCAGACCTCTGCAACCCGGATCTAGGAACCTTCAATCTTGTATCCATACCCACTGAAAGTGTGACCCGGACAGGTCAGTCAAAAGTCAGTTTTGACACTCCCTCCCACCTTGGCAAAACTGAACACTGAGGAAAAACTGCTTTTACTCAATATTTCTCAGGCTCAGCAACTTTCGGATGTGTGGACTCAGCTCCCAGAATTCCCCAGCCAGCTATGTTAATGTAGCATTTTCTGGTGGTCTCCCATCCAAGTTCTAATCAATTTGAATCTTCCTTAGCTTTTAAAGGATTACAGCAGGGGTGTCAATTAGATTTCTTTGAAGGCCAGATCAGCATTGTAGTTCTCCTCTGTAGGCCATCCGGGTGGGCGGGGGTAGTACCCTGTTACCCAAACCTGTTTTCGGCCTCCTGGCAGCACCACCTGCCAGCCAAAACAGGGTGCTGCAGGCCATCCAGGCTGAAAACAGGGTGCAGGGGAGGCCATGCGAGGCCCCCCACACCCTGTTTTGGCTGACAGAGGCACCGTGGGCCGGTCCTTTGCTAGGCTGGTCCTTTGCCAGGCTAAGTACCCCATGGGCTGGGGGGTGGCCTGTGGGCCTTGAGTTTGACACCCCTGTCCTACACCATTTCTGACAGGTGGCAGTCCATTCTCTTGTTGAAAGCCTCCAGGGATGAAGGTCCCACAACCTCCAAAGGCATCTTCTGTTCCATGCAGAGGTGGTCTTCAGCAGGTTCTGACCAGTTCTGGAGAACCGGTAGTGGAAATTTTGAGTAGTTTGGAGAACCGGCAAATACCCCCTCTGCCTGGAGATTTTACAGTATCCTTCCCCTGCCACGCCACCAAGCCACATCCACAGAACTGGTAGTAAAAAATTTGAATCCCACCACTGTTTCAATGGGTTGATTGTTCTCACTGCCAGAAAATTTCTCTTTATTTCCAGGTTGAATCTCTCCTTGATCAGTTTCCATCCGTTATTCCTTTCCTGACCTTCAAGTGCCATTAGAATAGAACAGAGTAGGGTAGGGTAGGATAGGAAAGGAGTAGTATTAGAATTAGAATAGAATAGAATTAGAATAGAATAGGATAGAATTAGAAGAATTAGAATTAGAATAGAATAGGAATAGAATAGGAATACAATAGAATTAGAATAGAATAACAATAGAATTAGAAGAATTGGAATTAGAATTAGAATAGAATAAGAATAGAATTAGAAGAATTAGAATAGGAATAGAATTAGAATAGAATAGAATAAGAACAGAATTAGAATAAGAATAGAATTAGAATAGCAATAGAGTTAGAATAGAATAGAATAAGAACAAAATTAGAATAGAATATGAATAGAATAGAATAGAATTAGAAGAATTAGAATAGGAATAGAATAGGAATAGAATAGAATTGGAATAGAGTAGAATAGAATAGAATAGAAACCAAAACTGGGTGCAGTACTGTAGGTGTGGTCTTACTAAGGCTTTGATCTTGATTGAATCCTGTTAATGCAATTTAGGATTGCGTTGGCTTTTTTGGCTGTTGTAGGACTCCCTGCAACCTGCTTGATCCATCCACAGGAATGCTTGCCAAATAACCTGAGGCTTGGAAATTTTTTTAACGGGGCTTGTTTGGTTTGCAAGGGAGCATTCCGGCTGAAGCTAGCTTATTCTGGTTTGTTCAGAAGCTTCCGTTTAGCGCAATGTGTGAGTTGACCCATCATAGTTCTCTCTCAAGCAGTGTTTCCCCCAAGGTTCCTTCATTCCCCCAAACCTTTTATCCAAAGGAACTTCAAGTTGGCCCGTTTAGTTTAGTTTAGTTTTTTTACTCCTAATCTTCTTTCTGACCCCATGAGGGATAGAAAGTTGATTTTTAAACAAAAGCTAATAATTCACTCTCTAGGACACGCAAGCTGGGGAATTCTAGGAGTTGAAGGCCAGGCATTTTCAACTTCAAGGTTGGACACCGCTATCTGTTAATTTTTATTAAGGAGGTGGATGGGAGGCCTCCAGAAGTCGTGGGTGCTCCATCACTGGAGGCTTTCCAGGAGAGATTAGACGGCCATTTTGTGGTAGAACGGCATAGGGTCTCCTGCTTGAGCAAGCGGGTTAGATTAGAAGACCTCCAAGGTCCCTTTCCAACTCTGTTAACTCTGTTAAAAAAAAAAAAAACCCGAATGCCTTTAGATTCCAACGTTGCATTTTTAAAATGGGCTTTGCCTGTTAGTTATGTGGCATCAGCGAATCTGGGGTATTTCATTTTTTTTAAACTTCAGTTTATTTTTCATCGTTTTCTTTTTCTTGCTTGTGGCGGGGCGGGAGGGAGGGGGAGGTTGGCTTTGCAAAACGGCAGCCTTGGACTCGGTTGTGAGGAGCATGGCTGGCTGGGGAATTCTGGGAGTTGAAGTCTTCAAGTGGCCAAGTTTGAAGAACCCCCACTCTTTCTATAGGGTCTCCTGCTTGAGCAAGCGGGTTGGACTAGATGGCCTTCAAGGCCCCTTCCAACTCTTGTTATTCTGGTTTTTTTTAAAAAAAATTCTCATTCATCGGTAAAAGGCGCTGCTTCCCGAAGGCGAAACCGAAAAGAAAAGCTCCGAGCTTCGATCCAGCTTTCTGAAATGTCGATCCAGTGGTGTGTTCCCTCCCCAGGTCTCCACCTTGGCCCCGCCCCTTTACCGCTCGGCTGGGGCTTTCCCGTTCCAAAAGTTCTGACCTCATCGGGGGGGCCCTCCTCCAATCAGGAAGCAGCAGCCGGCCCAGCAGGGGGAATTCCAAAGAACGCTCGGCCCCCTTTCGCGACCCAGAAGGACTTTTCTCTCTCTTTTCTTTTTCTTTTCTTTTTTTGAAAGAAAGGAAAGGGAAACTTAGAAAGGAGGGAGAGAGAGAGAGAGAAAAAAGCGAGCACTTTTGGGGGGGCTTTTTTTTGGAGGGGGGGTGGCACGCCTGCGGGGACTGGGCGGCTCCGCAGGGGCATGAATAATAGCCTGGGACGGAGCCGGCGGCCGGAGCGAAAGCAGCCCGAGGCCGGACAATGGTTCTTCTCTAGGTAGGCGGGGGCGAGAGAAAGTGGCCCGGGCGCCGAGGGTTGGCCGGAGGTGGGCTGAGTTAAGGCCACGCTGGTTCCTCCGGGCTGGGAAGAGGCAGGCGAGCCTGGGCAGCGGGGCGAGGGTCCCTCGGCTGGAGGCGAGCTGCTTCCCACCCGCCCCGCCCGGATTCCTGCTTTTGCTTCTCCTGTCCTGTTGCAGAGATCAGCAACTTAATAACGAAAGAAGATTTAACAGCAATAGAAATAAATACAGGTACAGTATATAGATACGTGTAAGAACATATACCGTAAGCCATATTACGATTGGACTGTGCGTGACTAAAACGGATAGAATGGTAAGTGTATAGACTGCAAGGGTCTTCAAACTTATAGAGCCTTGGTGGTGCAGGCTGTTAATAGCTTAGCACTTAGTTCCAGCTGCCTGTAATGATTGCAGGCTCGAATCCCACCAGGCTCAAGGTTGACTCAGCCTTCCATCCTCTCGGGGTAGGTAAAGTGAGGACCCAAGATTGTTGGGGGCAATAAGCTGACTTTGTAAAAATGCCGCTTAGTAATAAGCAGGCATATCCAATGGAATGAAGGCTATTGCTGAGCGCATTGGGTTGCGCTCCAAACATTGTAAGCTGCCCTGAGTCTCCAGAGAAGGGCGGCATATAAATATGAATAAAAAAACACAAAATTTGACAGCTTTTAAGACTTGTGGACTTCAACTTCCACAATTCCTCCTCCAGGCATGTTAGCTCGGGAATTCTGGGAATTGAAGTCCTCAAGTCTTAAACTTGCCACGTTTGAGGACCCCAGGTGTAGGGTCTCCTGTTTGGGTGGAGGGTTGGGCTAGATCAGGGGTCTCCAACCTTGGCAACTTTAACTCACAGAATTCCTCAGCCAGCAAAGCTTCAACTCTGGAAGTCGAAGTGCACAAGTCTTAAAACTTGACCAAGTTTGAAGACCCTTGGTATATAGAGAATAGAATAGAATTCTTGATTGGCCAAGTGTGATTGGGACACACAAGGAATTTGTCTTTGGTGCATGTGTTCTCAGTGTACATAAAAGAAAAAATCATTAAGACTCATAAGATTACAACACTTAGTGATAGTTATAGGATATTAATAAGCAATCAAATAGTAGGAAACAAAAAAATAATATAAATTGTAAAGATACAAGCAACACTGTTATAGTCATAAGTGGGAAGAGATAGGTACTAGGAAATGCTATTATAAGCTAGTAGTAGAGGAATAATAGTAATGCAATCTTAGTAAATAAATTGACAGTGTTGAGGGAATTATTTTTAGCAGAGTGATGGCATTCAGAGAAAAACTGTCCTTGTGTCTAGTTGTTCTGTGTCGTTCTGGTGTGCAGTGCTCTCGTTTTGAGGGTAGGAGTTGAAACAGTTTATGTCCAGGATGTGAGGGGTCTGTAAATATTTTCATAGCCCTCTTTTTGACTCGTGCAGCATACAGGTCCTCCATTGAAGGCAGGTTGGTAGTAATTGTTTTTTTTCTGCAGTCCTAATTACTCTCTGGAGTCTGTGTCTGTCTTGTTGGGTTGCAGAACCAAACCAGTCAGTTATAGAGGTGCAGATGACAGACTCAATCATTCTTCGGTAGAACCATATCAGCAGCTCCTTGGGCAGTTTGAGCTTTCTGAGTTGGCGCAAGAAGAACCTTCTTTGTTGTGCTTAATAACAAAAGATTAACACAATAGAAATAAATACAGGTACAGTATATAGATATGTGTAAGAATATATACTGTAAGCAATATTACGATTGGAGTGTACGTGACTAAAACGGATAGAATGATAAGTGTATAGACTGCAAGGGTCTTCAAACTTGACAGTTTTAAGATTTCAACCCAGAATTCCTTCTTCGGTCATGTTAGCTCAGGAATTCTGGGAGTTGAAGTCCCCAAGTCTTAAACTTGCCAAGTTTGAAGACCCTTGGATTAGATAGATAGATAGATAGATAGATAGATAGATAGATAGATAGATAAGATAGACAGACAGAGATGGAGCTAGAAGATAGATACTGTAGATCAGGGGTCTTCAAACTTGACAGCTTTAAGACTTGTGGACTTCAACTCCCAGAATTCCTCCTCTGGTCATGTTAGCTCAGGAATTCTTGGAGTTGAAGCCCACAAGTCTTTAACTTGCCAAGTTTGAAGACCCTTGTATTAGAGCCTGGTTATTTTCTTGCAGAGAGCATCAAGGATCCTACACTTCAACTCCGAGCTACAAATATTCTCCTCTATTGGTTAAATTATATAATTTATTGAACCCTTCCATCTTGCCGCTCCCGTCCTCTTTTTCTACTTCCTGTAACAAATGGTTTACAGGTTGCAAAAAAAATTGGTTTTCCTATTACACAAATCCAGAAAATGTTTGTGGTTTTAGGGACCTGTTTCTTGATATATATATTTTTATATATTAAGTATTTTTGTGATGTTTAACTGGTCGTAATTCCTGGGAGAGTTGTTGGCGTGGACAATCTATACATGGATGATAAAAAATATCATAGTAGTTATGCTGCAAACACTCTGACAAGGAGAAATTTTCTGACAATCTACTAATGGAACAGAATGGAACCACTTGAGACTTTCAAGAAGAGATTGGACTGCCACCTGTCAGAAATGGTGTAGGGCAGTGGTGGCAAATCAGTTTTGGCTCCTGTGCTGATAATTGTGCATGCTCTTGTGGGCCAGCACTCAGAAGGCAATGCGTGCTGGGCCCCCCATACCTCCTGCGCCTGTGTGCAACCCTTGCAGTGCACTGTGCACCTGTGCATGCGCGTGCAATCCCCTTACACCACGCAGCCCGCGCCTTCGCGCCGCGCCGTGATTCCCCTTGCTTCACACTTGTACATGTGCACGTGATCATCTTGCCGTGCACCGCACACCTCTGCACATGCGCACGTGATCACTCTTGCGTGCCATCCATTTGCACGTGCGTGCACAATCCCTCCGCATCTGATTAAGATTTGGGCACTTGGCAGCCGGCATGTATTTACCACGGTTGCTGTGTCCCGGGGTCAGGGGATCACCATTTGCTTCCCACAAGCAAAGTCGAGAAGCATTAGATGCATTCCGACACCCTGAGTTATTTATAAAAGTAATCGGAGGTGTGATATAAATGAATCAATCCATGACAACGGTCTCATTTTGGCGCAGACTGTCGGATGACTCTCCAGCGGGTCATGCAAAGGCAGAAAGCTGATTTCAAATAAACTCTGGCTAACTATCGGAGAAAGCTTGCCAAGGTGACATTCACAGGTAATTTAAATGCCCGGTTTATGAGGGGGAAGGAAGGTATAGGGTCTCCTGCTTGGGTGGGTGGGGGGTTGGAGTAGATCAGGGGTCTGCAACCTTGAACACTCACAGAGCCATTTGAGCCCGTTTCCCACAGAAAACAAAACACCGGGAGCCAATAATTTAAGACTCACAGACGGGGTCTCCTCGGGGTGCCGTCTGCGACTCAATGTCGCTTGGCGGCGACCCGGGGGAGGGCCTACTCTGTGGCGGCTCCCACTCTGTGGAATCTTCTTCCGCTGAGTACGCCTGGCCCCGATCTTAGCACCTTCGCACGATTTGAAGACTTGGCTCTTTTTACAGTCTGGGCTGTGCTGATTCTCTGGGGTTGGTCCTATTTTAACTATGGGTTTAATTTTCAATTCAGCTTAACTTGTTTAATATACTTTTAATTAATTTATTTATCGTTCTATTTTTGCTGTGAGGCGCCCCGAGTCCTTTTTGGAGAGGGTGGCATATAAGTCAAATAAATAAATAAATAAATAAATAAGAAGCGGTGTGACTGGGTGGGTGTGGCCAACTCGAGGCCACTCCCACCCACTCAGTCACCTCTTGCTCTGGAATATGGAGCGAGTCTCCATCCCCTGCCATCACCCTTACCTTCTCAGGCCAGGTGAGGAGTGATGGGGAGGGGTGGGGCCAGCTGGTGGTGGGATCAGCCAACAGGGAGCCGCAGCAGAGGGCCAAAAGAGCTGCATGTGGCTCCAGAGCCTCAGGTTGCTGACCCCTGGCCTAGATTGTCTGTCTGTCTGTCTCATCTATGTCATCTCTCTATCTCATATCTATCTATCTCTCTGTCTGCCTATCTATCTATCTATCTATCTATCATCTATCTATCTCATCTCTCTATCTCATCTCTATCTCCTATCGAGTTAGGAGCTACCGAGCTAACATGACCAGAGGAGGAATTCTGGGAGTTGAAGTCCACAAGTCTTAAACCTGTCAAGTTTGAAGACCCCTGATCTACAGTATCTATCTTCTATCTCCATCTCTGTCTGTCTATCTTTATCTATCTATCTATCTATCTATCTATCTATCTATCTATCTATCTAATCTCTCTATCTCATCTATCTCTATCTCATCTATCTATAACTATCAATCATCTATCTATCTAGTCTAGTTCTTCCAGTCATGTCTGACTCCATTCAGTTTAAAATCTCCAAATCAATAGTAAGCCTCAAATGAAACTCAACAATATAACAGGGTAAACAGAATAACTATCATCATTTTACAAGTGCTTGCCGACCCCTGGACTAGATGACCTACAAGGTCTCTTCCAACTCTGTGAATCTGTAAATCCCGGATTGCAGGATGGAAATTGCCTGGAGGATAGGATGAACTTCCTGTGCCAGCTTTGGAAGCCATATTAGCACCAGACGCTTCCACACTGCCACATTCTTGAGCCTGGGAAAATGGGAGGGGGGAATTTCTTGGAGTGTATTTGGTTAGAAATAATAGCATTCTTCTTCTAAGTCAAGGTCATGTTATCTCTGCACCTGGGTGAAGGGAAGTCTCAAGTTGGGATGGATGGCGATTGGGACACGTGACGCCAGGAGGGGTGCAGGGGGTGGATTTGTAGTTTTTATTTATTGCAAGGAAACCCAGAACTTTCAGATTCAGGATTCCTCAGATGTGCCAGTTTACTATCCAAATAAAACAGAATTTTTGAAAAGATGTCTGTCTCGGAGTTATTGGTTGGAGTGGAGGTTTTCTGGAACGCTGACATCCTGTGTCATGCTCCTGTTGGAATCTGATTCCACGTGGGGAGGTTGAACAGCTGACAGGGAGTGGGAGTGTGGCTCCAGTAGCTGTGGAGGAAACTGAGGAAGGGCACAGTCCTGCTGGGTGTTCAGAGGAAGACCCAGGGCCACCCCCTCTTCATCCTAGGGCACGCAGGGAGGAACGGAGAAGGGAGCAACGTGGCTTACGGGGGAGGAAAGGGCCCTGATTCCCTTCATTAGCTGCAGTTGGGAAAACAGGATTTAAAAAGGGTGTTTGCGCACAGAACCTTGCTGGAAGCAAAGCGTGCATTATCTTTGTTTGTCAAGTCCTATCTGGGTTCTGGCATCCTTCCAACTCTTATGTGTTTCATTATCTTTTGGAAGTCCGCAATTCCTTATCTTGCCCTGTCTCGTTAATTGCTGCAGCAAGTGGTTTGTGTTGGTTTTTATTTATAATTTAGATGTACTTCGGGGTTCGGACTGAATTTCTTCCCTTTAAAAACTGTTCTTGAGAGAGTTTTTTCTCCAGCCTAACTGGACATTGGGGGCCAAGTTGGAGGAATTAAAAGGACTTTACCTACTTTTGTGACTTGGTTCTTTTGTGGCACGCCCTGGGTCATCACATCCTGTTTTATTCTTATTTTTTTTCCCCATCTTTTCTTTTTTTTTACAGGCCCCCTGCTTGCTGCTTCTAGCTTGTCCACAATGCAGCCGAACAGAGAGACTTCGGGTAAGGATTTTCAGTGTCTTGCTTTAAAAAGTGGTCCTCGACTTACGACCCCCTCAGCTCAGCCCAACATTTCTCATGCAACGTGCGAACGTTTATGACGTGAATTCCGGCCCATTTTACAACTTCGCTTTGCTACAGTTGCAAAGGGAATCACTGCGGTGTTTTTAAGTGAGTCACCCGGTCGTTAAGTGAATCTGGCTTCCCCCATGGACTTTGCTTGTTAGAAGGGGATCACATGACCCCAGGGACGCCGCAACTGTCACAAATACGAGTCAGTTGCCAAGCATCTGAAGTTTGATCGCATTGATCATAGGGATACTGCAAAGGTCATAACCAGAGGTGGTATTCAGCCGGTTTGGATCGGTTCTGGAGAACCGGTAGCGGAAATTTGGAGTAGTTCAGAGAACCAGCCAATCCCGCCTCTGACTGGCCCCGCCCCATGTATGCTGTGCCTCCCGAGTCCCAGCTGATTGGCTGGATCTTCTTTGGTTGCCTTGCACAGGAGAACGGAGCTGGAAAGCAGGGTTAGTGGGGTGGGGAGGGAATGGGGATTTTGCAGTATCCTTCCCCTGCCACACCCACCAAGCCACGCCATAGAACCAATAGTAAAAAAATTTGAACCCCACCACTGGTCTTCACTGTGAAAAAACAGTCTTAAGTCACCTTTTTCAGTGCCGTTGTCACTTTGAACGAACTGTCATAAGTCGAGGACTACTTGTGTTCAGAACTGGTCAAAGGCTGAGTGAAATGAGAAGCTGATGTGGATGCTTGCAAACGGAAGGAAGATATCGTACCGCATGGAATAATATGTCTCTTTTTTCTTCTGCAGATGAACTAGGTAAGCACCTGGGGGAGTTTTAGGGGGATGCTGCCGATGACAGGTAAGGAGATATTGGTCACCTAACGGAGTCACTCTTTTGAGCTTCTAATTTTTCTCTTTGCTTTTATTCGGCATCTCTATGAAAATGCTGGCTGAGGTCATCCAATGAAATAAGAAAAAAAAAATCAGCTGATTGTGTCTTTTTAAAAAAACATTTTTTAAAATTAAACAGTTTATTTATTTATACATTTTTTAAAATTCATATTTATATGCCGCCCTTCTCCGGAGACTCAGGGCAGCTTACAATTTCTGGGATACAACCCAGTGTGCTCAGCAATAGCCTTCCTTCCATTGTATATGCCTGCTTATTACTAAGCGGCATTTTTACAAGGTCAGCTAATTGCCCCCAACAATCTTGGGTCCTCACTTTACCTAACCTGAGAGGATGGAAGGCTGAGTCAACCTTGAGCCTGGTGGGATTCGAGCCTGCAGTAATTACAGGCAGCTGGAACTAAGTGCTAGGCATTTAACAGCCTGCACCACCAAGGCTCTTTCTCTTTACACACCTAAGTGTTTTGTGAGGCAGGGGTGGGATTCTACTGGTTCAAGTTCTATAGAACCGGTAGCTCTGAAGAGCAGCTGACAGTGAACTGGTTCGGTGTCAGCTGCTCTTTGGAGCTACTGGTTCTATAGAAGCAGCTGACACCGAACTGGTTCTCTCCAAAGAGCAGCTGACACCAAACCGGTTCACCCACCCGCCCGTCTGGCCTCTAGGCTGTCCTTTATTCACTGCTAAAGCAACCTTAGTTGCTTTGCACAGCACAGCTGAGTGCCACGCATCAGCAGGAGAAGGTAATTCATAAGTATTGCGCATGCGTGCGCAGTGCACATTTGGTATGCATGCACGCTCATTGAACTGGTTGTCATGCTGGTAGGATCTCATCTTTGGAACAGTGTATTGTCTGGATCAATGTGCTCACATAATAATAGAATAGAATAGAATAGAATTCTTTATTGGCCAAGTGTGGTTGGACACACAAGGAATTTGTCTTGGTGCAAATGCTCTCAGGGTACATAAAAGAAAAGATACATTTGTCAAGAGTCAAGAATCATCAGGTACAACACTTAATAATAGTCATAGGGTACAATAAGCAATCAAATCATACTAGGAAACGGTCAATATAGATTGTAAGGGTGCAAGCGACAAAGTTACAGTCATATAGTCACAAGTGGGAGGGGATGGGCGATAAGGAGGGATGAGAAGATTAATAGTGATAGTAGTGCCGACTTTGTAAATAGCTGGACAATGTTGAGGGAATTATTTGTTTGGCAGAATGATAGTACTTTTCCAATTAAGATAGTAATTTCTACCTCTGTTATCCAATCATTGATAAAACAAGCCCCATGTTTGAAAGTATTCTGTATCTTCTTTGTCTTTTAAATGTCCATCCGTCCATTTCTACACAGTCTAGCATTTTTTAAAAATTGTACCTTCTTCTGTTTCTTCATTTTTCCCAGTATGGTGGTTTCCTTGCAGACGTTTCACGACCCAACTAGATAACATCATCAACATGAGGTGATGATGCTAGTCCTGATGATGTTAGCTAGTTGGGTCTCCAAACGTCTGCAAGAAAAGCCCCCCAGCTCAGAGAGCACCCAAAGACCCCCCACAATTCAGGAAAAGTTGGTTAAACAATCTATGTGTCAGGGTTCCAACGATTGCCCTAATTAAATCATGAGCCTCGAGCCAAGCTTCAAAAAAACTCAAAAGATTTATTAGGAGCAACATGTCAGCATTAACCTAAATGAAGCCAACTCTGGCATACGTAATTTACAGTCACCTGTGACCCTGTGTCCCCACTCTCCCCACCGTGTATCATAAATCAGATTCTCCAATGAAGCACCTTCACAGGGCTGGGTGTCATCAATCACATTCTCCAATTAAGGATTTTCTTGGGCAGAAGATCCGGTACCCTACCTACAATCTTTGTAAGATAAGTGTTAGGGGTCCAACAAATCCACCCCCATTCAAATCATAAGTCTCTAGCTGCATCTCTCAGAATTAAAAAAAATCGTTTTATTAGGAATGGCCATGTCGGCATTACCTGGGTGCAGCCGACACTAAAATACATCATCCATTTCCCCCTTGACCCTGGTCTTCCCCCCACCCTCTGAATGCATATTCTCCAATGGCAGACATCCATCGCCAAGAGTCATCAATCATGCTCTCCAGTAATCTTGCACGCCAACAGCTTTGGCTGACGAAGCGAATATCTAAGGCATTTGAGGAATGCACTGCTTTACCCCACTCCCTTTCTGATGGCAACTAAAATGACCAAAGGAGTTTTTTTTTTTTAAGTTGACAATAAGGGTGGAATGTACTTCTGGTTTTAAACTGCCGTTGTGCTACTTCAGTTCTTCCTGCCCCCCACTCCCCATTGTTTATGGCAACTCGAAAACAGGCATAGGAATGTTTTACGAGTTGACCCTATGGGTGCTGGATGTGACCTCCGCTAAATTGTCATGTGGGTGGTTGTTGTTTTTTGTTTGCTTGCTTAGCAAGTTGTGCGGTCTTGATTCTCGCGCTTTCCAAGCCGCGATGTTTCGGGGCAAGTCGGCTAATTTGTCAGCTTAGCCGACAAATCAGAGCTTGGACGAATGAGTCAGTCACAACCGCCGGGCGTTCTCCTCTTCATTTTCTAGCCATCATTGATGAGCTGATTAAAGAAGATGGTTTTGGTGAGGACGGGGCGCCCAAGTTGATTCCCAGAAGCACCAACTTCGCCCCGCCGGAGGAGATGGAAAGAGCTGGAAGGATGAGCCTCTTGCTGGAGCCTTATGGGGTCTCGGACCTCCCTGCCCCGGGTTCACCCCAGGATTCCTTCCCCCAACAGCTGTCCCGGACCCTCAATAATTTGCTTCCTGCCCTGGGTTCACCCCAGGATTCCTTCCCCCAGCAACTGTCCCGGACCCTCAATAATTTGTCCTTGCAGCCCCAGCTGGTCCCCAGACGGCTGCCGCCCCTTCCACTGCCCCCCAGCCGGGATTCAGATGTTCCTTGGCCAGTTCCCGGCCCTTCGAGGTGCTCCACGGTGGCCCCAAAACCTCTGGACAACGCCACGCGTGACCCGCCCAAATTGGTGATCATCGAGCACCCGAAACAACGAGGGATGCGCTTCCGGTATCAGTGCGAAGGACGGTCAGCCGGGAGCATTTTGGGAGAAGGGAGCAGCGAGACCAACAAAACGCTGCCCACCATCGAGGTGAGCGGTGTGGGCAGGGGGAGGGCGGCGCTAAAGGGCAAGCCCCACCCACAGGGGGAGGGGCTTAGAACAGAGAAGCCAGGAAGGGGCTTCAATCCAGGTGTGCCCTCCAGGTGTTGGGATCAGGTGGCTCGCCCGTTTGACTTTTTCTCCTGGGATTGATAGAGAAAAGAGCCACAAAATGCTGGTTTTTATAAACTTATAGCCGCCGTGAGATTATTGTACACGCAGATGGGAAGATTTGGAGGGTGAAGGTAGTAGCCCTTGACTTACAACTGCAATGGAGCCCAAGATTTCTGTGGCTAAGCAAGGCAGGGGATAAGTACGTTTTGCCCCCTTCTACAAGCTTTTCTAAGCGAACCCCTGCCGCTGTTAAGTGAATCACCCAGTTGTTAAGCGAATCTGGCTATCCAGCACACACAAACCCCCGTTGTCTTTGCTTGTTGGAAGACAGCTGGGAAGTTATAAATGCTGATCACATGATTTCAGGGCCCTGCAACCGACGTAAGTAGACACCAGTTGCCAAGCGCCTGAATTTTGATCAGTTGTACGTGTGAAAACCAGAAGTGACTTTTTTCCGCGCGGTTCTAGCGTTAAACAGTCGCCAAACGAACAGTTGTAAGTTGAGGACTGCCTCTATTCCCCTAATGGAAGAATGGCTGGTAAAGTAGAATAGAATAGAATAAAAAATAGAATAGAATAAAAAAGAAAATGGAATAGAATAGAATAGAATAGGGAAGAATAGAATAGAATAGAGAAGGAGTAGGAGTAGAGTGAGTAGTAGAGTAGAATAGAACAGAATAGAATAGAGTAGAGAATAGAATAGAATGAACAGAATAGAATAAGAATAGAATAGAACAGAATAGAATAGAATAGAAAGAATAGAATAGGAAAATAGAATAGAAGAATAGAAGAATAGAATAGAATAGAATAGAATAGAATAGAATAGAATAGAATAGAATATGAGAATAAAATAAGAATAGAATAGAATGAAATAGAATAGAATAAATAGAATAGAATGAAAATAGAAGGAACAGAATAGAAAATAGAATATAATAGAATAGATAATAGAAATAGAATAGAATAGAAAATAGAATAGAATGAGAAATAGAATAGAAATGAATAGAATGAGAATAGAATAGAATAGAAAATAGAATGGAATGGAACAGAATAGAAAATAGAATAGAGTAGAGTAGAATAGAATAGAAGAATAGAATGAGATAGATAGAATAGAATAGAATAGAATGCAGAAAAGAAAATAGAATAGAATGAATAGAATAGAATAAATAGAATAGAATGGAACAGAATAGAAAATAGAATAGAATGAGAATAGAATAGAATAGAAAATAGAATAGAATGAGAATAGAATAGAATAGAATAGAATAGAATAGAATAGAATAGAAAATAGAATAGAATGAGAACAGAATAGAAAATAGAATAGAATGAGAATAGAATAGAATAGAAAATAGAATAGAATGAGAATAGAATAGAATAGAAAATAGAATAGAATGAGAATAGAATAGAATAGAAAATAGAATAGAATGAGAATAGAGTAGAGTAGAGTAGAGTAGAATAGAATAGAATAAAGGGACCTTGGAGGTCTTCTAGTCCAACCCCTTGCTCAGGCAGGAAACCCTACACCATTTCAGGCAAATGGTTGTCCAACCTCATCTTAAAAACTTCCAGTGTTGGAGCACCCACGACTTCTGGAGGCATGGAGTTCCACTGATGAATTGCCCCACCTGTCAAGAAATTCCTCCTTAATTCCAGTTTGCTTCTCTCTTTAATTAGTTTCCACCCGTTGCTTCTTGTCCAGCGTTCAGGGTCTTTGGAGGATAGCTTGACCTCCTCTTCTTTATGACCACCACTCAAATATTGGGAGGCTGCTATGATGTCACCCCTAGTCCTCCTTTTAATTAAAGTAGACATACCCAATTCCAGCAACCACGTTTTAGCCTCCAGTTCCATCTTGGTTGCTCTTCTCTGCACTCTTTCCAGAGCCTCAACCACTTTTTTGACATCGTGGCGACCAAAACTGGATGCTGTATTTCCAAGTGTGATGGGTTTTGCAGAGTGGGCAGTTCGGGGATAGTCTTAAGCTGTGTGTGTGTGTGTGTGTGTGTGTGTGTGTGTGGCATCTGAAACCTGGTTGTTTCTCCAGCTGCAGAACTTTGAGGGGATCCCGGAAGTGAAAGTGACGGCTTGTTTGGTCTGGAAGGACTGGCCTTATCGTATCCACCCTCACAGCCTGGTAGGGAAGGACTGCCACAGTGGGCTCTGTGAAGTGACCCTGAAGCCTCGAATCAATGCCAGGCATAGGTATATCACTCAGTCTCTGGGGCAGAGGGTTTGGCATGTTGACATGATGATGGGCTGCGATGATCCAGGGTGGGATACAAAAGCAGCAGATGCACAAAAAACAGGTGAAGTCCCTTTAATTCCTTCAACTTGGTTTCAAAGCTCCAATTACCATGGACTGGAGAAAAAAAACTCTGCCACAAACAGTTGCAAAAAGGAAGAAATGCCGTTCAAACCCAAAATACATATAAATTATAAATAGAAAAAAAACAACGCAAATCACATTGAAGCAATTAATGAGACAAGGCAGGATAAGGGCTTGACGACGTCCACAGATATCGAAATACACACACCGGGAAGGACACCAGAACTCAGATAAGAACTGAAAGACTAGAATTATTTCATGCTTTGCTTCCAGCACAGGGCCATGTGCAGTTTGTCCTTATAAACGGTCCTCACAGCTGCAGCCTATGAAGGGGATCAGGGCCCTTTCCTCCCCCGTAGACCACGCCATTCACGTTGCTCCCTTCTCCGCTCCTCCCTGCGTGCTTTAGGATGAAGAGGGGATGGGCCTGGGTCTTTCTCTGAATGCCCAGCTGGCCTGTGCCCTTCCCCAGTTTCCTCCACAACCTCCGGAACCACACTCCCACTCCCTGTCGGATGTTCCTTCTCTCCCTCGGAGTCAGACTCCAACAGGGGCATGACATGGACCTTGAGGTCAAGGTTGATGTCGGCCACCACCCCTCCAGCAACCAAATCAGAGGAGGAGGAGGAGGCGTGGGAGTCACGGTCAGCATCAAGGCAACCTGAGCACTCCGAGGGGGAAGAGGGAATGGAGCTGGCAGAGAGAGAGAGAGAGAGGCAGAGGCAGAGCCTGGCCATCCGTCAGCCCTCAGATGGAGAGTCAACAGCCCCCAGGTCTGCAGGTGGCTGATGAGGAAGAGGAGGAACAGCTGGGTCCAGTGTCACGGTTCCGACAGATGCCCTAATTAAACTATAAGCCCTGAACCAAGTTTCAAAAGAAATCCAGTTATTTATTAGCAGCAACATGTTGGCACATACCCAAATGAAGTCAGCTCTGCCTCATGAAATTCATGGCCCACCTATGTAATTTATGTTTCCCCCCTCCCCCCAGGGTGTGTCATAAATCACATTCTCTGTGGCCTGTAGAGATCACACCTCTCCGGTTGGTCCCGGTAGCCTTGAGGTATGGGTGGAATGTGCTTCTGGTTGTGGCTGACACACTGCTCTGTCAGTTTTCCCCTCCTCCTGCCTATGGCAACTCGAAAGCAGGCCAGGAATGCTTTACGAGTTGACATTCAGTGCCTGATGCGCAGAAGGTAAAGGAGAGGAGAGCAGTGGAAATCTATGGGCTGGTCTTTGAGACGGAACAGCCACCGCTGCTAGTGAAGCCCCACCGTAGATCTGGGAACAAAAGACAGGGGAGATGAATAAGTGTGGCAGACAACTATTCATCTCCCGGCCGGCCAGACTTGTTAGCCTGCGGTGAGGGAGAAAGACTTTTTGCTGGGGCTGCCGGCGCTCCTAATAAAGGAATCATTGATTTAACTACAGAGGGTTTGTCATGTCTGGGGAGCTGGGTCAAAACAGTAGAATTATAACAGGACTGCCTGTATAAAAGCATTTTGTAAGGTTGCTTCCTTTCGTGGCGGGCTTTTCTGTTGTTTGAGCCCCAAACTGTCCTCCGCTTGACAGCTTTAACAACCTCGGGATCCAGTGTGTGAAGAAGAAGGACATAGAAGAATCCATAGAGAAGAAGCTGCAACTCGGAATTGACCCTTTCAAAGGTGAGAAGAACTCTCTCGCGTGTGTATGTGGGTAGACACACAACAGTTGTTTTGAGAGTTGAATTGCAGCAAAATTTCATTTTAATGTATGTGCTGCTTAGTGTAGATTTAAAGTGACAATAGAGTTCTATTCCATTCTGTTCTGTTCTATTCTACTCTGTTCTGTTCTATTTTATATTCTATTCTATCCTTGTTTTATTCTTATTCTTTTCTATCTATTCTATTCTACTCTGCTTTGCTCTATCCCATCCCATCTCACATTCTTCTCTTCTCTTCTCTTCTCTTCTCTTCTCTTCTCTTCTCTTCTCTTCCCTTCCCCTCTCCTCTGAGGAGAGCGAGGACTCAGATGAGGGGTCAGGACCATTAGGGAGTGGACTGCTGCCTTCAGAGATTGTGGGGTCTGGCAGCAGTGATGAGGAGGTTCCCGAGGAGCCTGTGCCAAGTGCGCGTGCGCGCAGGGCTGCTCGTAGGAAAGAGCAGCTGCAGCAGCACAGGCGACTCGGGAGTAAGGCTGCAAGGTAATGGCCCCTCCTTCAAGAAGATAAAAGCCAGCTGTGAATCAGACGTCCTTTGCAGGAAGCAAAGACATTTTGAAACTCAGCCTCGTGGACATTCCAGTATCTTAAGTTGGTATTTGAAGACTCTTGCGTTGTGAAATATTTCTTATCTGTGATTCTTGGCAGCCTCGCACAGTTTTGGCAAGGTTTTGCCTCAGCACAGACTTTAAAAGGTTTCCGTTCCCTTTGGTTATTGTTTGTCTTATTGGAAAAGGGTTTGGGTTAGAACAATTCCATTCCATTGCATTCCATTCTCTGCCCCAAAATAAGTCCTGTGAAGCCAAGTTGGAGAAAGCCATGGAGTTGATTTCTGATATAGGGAATCCTCAACTTATGACGGATCGCTTAGCTTCTGTTCTAAGTTATGACCTGATGCAATCTCTTTTTGTGACAGTTCAACAAGAAGTTCCAAGCTGGATCCTTCACTCCAAAACAATAACAAATGTCTCAATTTCCGCCAGGATGTGCTAAATGAATCCCAGGCTAAGAACCACAGTCCTGGGGGCTGCTTGTTATTTTTTCCCTGTATGTATAGTATGTACTACTATCCTGTGGTATACTCTGCTTGGTTCTCCGATCCTCTCTTGCTCTTTTGGTGCAGCTGGTTCACTGAAGAATCACCAAGAAGTCGACATGAACGTGGTGCGGATCTGTTTCCAGGCCTCTTACCAGGATTCTATGGGGAAAACGTGTCGCCTGAATCCCGTCCTCTCGGAGCCCATCTTTGACAAAAGTAGGTCCAGTTTAAAGAGAAGGGAGAAGCCAAGGGTCACTTCAGGCTGGGGAAAGGGAGGGAGGAAAGAAGGGAGGGAGGGAGGAAGAACAGAATGAAGGGAGAGAGGAAGGAAGGGAGGAAGGAAGGAAAAAAACTAAGGGCAAATTAGAAATAAAATTTCAAGTTGCCAGAAGTTAGGAAGGCAATGCTGTTGCAGTGCCATTTATTGTTTTGGGGACTTCTGATATTTTCTGCAGAGTTGTCTGTACCCTAAAAAAAAAAAAACCCATCAGGAAATGTGGTCTAAAGAAGGGCTGTTTTTAGTGATTCTGTTTTGAAACGGAAAGTAGAAAACAGAACTGCAGACCATGAAAATAGCCTTTTTCTTTCTAGAGAAAAACGTGTTATGGAAAAAAAAACAAGCTGCCAAGGTTGGTACGGTATTTGTTATCCAGTGGTCAATAAAAAAAAAGAAACTTTATGCATCCTCACACAATTGTGGTGGGATTTTATTTATTTATTTATTGATATAGTTCTCTCCTGTGCCTCCATGAATGACCTTAGACCAGGGGGGTCTCCAAACTTGGCAACTTTAAGACTTGTGGACTTCAACTCCCAAAATTTCCCAGGTAGCATTTAAAAAAAAAAAATCCTTTGCTTTCTGTCCACACAGAATCCACAAACACGTCGGAGCTCAAAATTTACCGGATGAACAAAGAACAGGGAAGCTGCACTGGCGGCGAAGAATTTTATTTGCTGTGTGACAAAGTCCAGAAAGGTACATGGGCGGGAACTGCAGGGTGTCATGATTCTGGCAGTTACCCCCATCATGAGTCTTGAGCCAAACTTCCAAAACTTTAAAAGGATTTATTGGGAGTTAACATGTCCAGCACTGCCTGGGTGTATCCGACTGTGAGACGTATAATTCACTGTCACCCTTGACCCTGGTTTTCCCCCACCACTTCCTAGGTGTATTGTAATTCATATTCTCCAATGGGACACATCCATAGCCAAGAGTCATCAATCATGCTCTCCAGTAAGAATTTTGCACGGCAGAAACTTCGGTTACCTAGTTACTATCTTTGAAAACATTTGTGGAATGCAGTTTCATTTTTGCGAGCTGCTGCACTGCTCCCCCACCCTTTCTGTTGCAACTCTAAAAAGACCCATAGAAGTATTTTATGAGTTGACACAGAGGTCTTAAATATCTTCATTCTACACAGAACAATAAATAGATAATCCTCGACTTACAACCACATTTGCCCCAGAGCGGGATGGAGCCCATTAAATGGCTTGTATGAATGTGTGTTGTTCCTGGGGTGGGTGGTTATTATTTTATTATTTTTAATCTTTTTATTTCTTTCATATGGCGTTTTTATATCTGTGGAAGCTGCCTTGAGTCACCCTGGGCGTGTAGGTGGCAATATAACTTTTCTAAAATAAATCAAATACATTTCACGATCTTTGTTGTGACAGTTGTTCAGCGAATCATCCCAGGTATTAAATTAGTCACCCGGCTTTTAAGTGAACCTGGCTTCCCCGTTGATTTTGCTTGTCAGAAGTGTAAAGTCTGGCTATAACTTAAGATCACGATGTGCCAAAAATGAACTTAAGCAGAGGCTTTGAAGAACAAAATCTAATTTTAATTGATCATTAAGGTTAGGGTAAGACCTATCCTCACATACACACAAGATAGATATGAGAGGAAGGCTACAAAGCATATGGAGAAAGTAAAGTCTTCTTTACCTTCTTACCTTTAAGATTCTTAGAAGTAGAGCAACTGCATTGTAAAACTCTCTAACTTAGATTTACATCTTTCCTGCAAGACAAATGTCTCTCCAGCAATGTTTACCTTTCATTATCTCTTCTCCTATTGTCCTACTAATTGATCACAATTAACCACTTGAGGCTCATTAACAGCATACTTCAAAGGTGTGGATTCCTCTGGATGGAGGTAGTTACATTCCCAGAGAGGTAGCTACCTTACCAGGGGCTGATGTTGGGGTGAAAAGTATCAATCCAGGAAAACTGATGGATTCAGATTGATTTAGATGGGACAACCATGTGTCTTAACAGGAGAGGGATGTAACTGATTGCAGGCATGTGTTATAATTGTGTCGTGAGGAACTTGGTTCACAGAGCAGCCAAAGAAAGCCGGAGAATTTAGATTCCTTGAATTTGGTTCCCAGCCATCTTAAGCGTTGCTTCTCCATCTTTACTGTGCAGAAGACATTTCTGTCATTTTCCGGAAAGACGCTTGGGAGGGCAGAGCTGATTTTTCCCAAGCAGACGTCCATCGGCAGATTGCCATTGTTTTCAAGACTCCCCCTTACCAACACCTGGACATCCTGGAGCCCGTGGAAGTGGAGGTGTACCTGCGTCGCTTGACGGACAGCGTTTCCAGCGAACCATTCATGTTCACCTACCTGCCCAAAGACACAGGTGAGACAGGAATCGGAGAAGCAGGTGCTCCTCGGCTTACAAGCATTATTACTTTAGTGACTTGAAGTGGTTTGAAGTTGAAGCCACCCTTCCCACTTTTAAAAAATTATAGGAGACAACCAGAAAGAACTTTTGGATTCTGTAACTTACATTGACTGGTATTTATCCCATTAAACGTTAAAATTGACACATTCCCTGCCACTACTGCTTCTTAGAATTGTCGGAAGTGATTTTAATTCTGGATTATTTTTCAGCTTAGGCTGGCAAATAGTTTTCAGGATTCCTGAATCCTGAGAGACTTCCAGGGCTCCTCAAATCACACTTTAAGAAGCAATGCTTTAGAAGCGACAGTAATACAACAGGCAGTGAGTCTCATCATTAAGCAAAATATTTTCTGTGCACTTATAAATACAACAGCACTGACAATTAATAGCATTTAAATTTATATTATATTATATTGGAGATGATTGGCCCCTCCCGTAAGACATAAAGGAGGAGCAAAGGGACACGAGCCTTTGCAGGAAGCAACTTTGTTCGTTCTGGTCGGTTTAAAATCTGAAGCTCCGTGTTGACTTTGGGGTCTATTTGGCCTTGTACAGCTAATTGGCAATTTAGTCGTTGGCAGCATTTCAAGGGAGATAAAGGTGTGTGCTTATCAGCCTTATCCCGAAGGAATGTGGCAGACTTCTTCTGTTGGA
Organism: Naja naja; assembly: GCA_009733165.1. NCBI lineage: Eukaryota > Metazoa > Chordata > Lepidosauria > Squamata > Elapidae > Naja > Naja naja. The sequence continues at coordinate 25,857,798 of CM019160.1, read as the reverse complement.
CTATTCACAAACTGTTTGGGACTCATTACGGGCTGGGAAAGCATATAATTCACAGCCATTGAAATAAAAACAAGGTTTTTGGGAAGTGTGATTGTTACTGTATCAGGAAGCCTTGGTCAAAACACTATTTATGATGGGCAGCACCCCAGGGTCATGTGATCCTAGTTTGCAACCTTCCTAGCTGGCCTCTGATAAGCAAAGACAACAGGGGAAGCCAGATTTACTTAACAACTGTATGACTCTCTTAACTACCATGGCAAAAAGGTCGTAAAATTCACCATGACTCATTTAACATCTGCAATGGAAATTCCAGGCCTGGTGGTTGTAAGACTCCCTGTATCTCAAGAGCCTCAGCTACTTTCCTTTCTTCCTGGATTTGAACCCTCGATAAGATATCTCAGAATAAATGATTAGCTCTTTCTTTACACAGATACATACCGGGTCAACAAAAAACGGAAGCAAGGTATGCCTGATGTCCTGGGAGAACTTTCTGGTCCAGGTGTGTATCCATTGGTGGGTAAAAGCAGTGCAACATTGTGCCGGTAGAAACGGGTGGGGTTTGTAGGAGATGACCAGACTGAGCCTGAGGGAGGGGGTCAAACATGTCATCAGCCACGAATCCCTGCACACCCGCAAGAGAAATCCAGCCCACCTTGAATACCTCTCTTATCTCCTCGTTTCCCTTAACAACCAGTTGGCCAGATTCTTGTAGGGAGCTTAAGCTTGCAATAAATCTTTACACTCACTTGAACTGCCTGAATCTCCTGATTTCCCCAGTGCTGGACAAAGGATAACCTGCTCTTGTTTTTACCTTCTTCTTTGGTACCCTGATCCGACTTGCCAAAATGAAGCCACATTCTTAGCTTTGTCATTGGCCAAAAATAAGTCATTTCTGGTAGTAGCCGACATACCAGCAGATAGGCTGGGCTCTGAGTCTGTCTGCATCCACACGGCCTGTTGTTCAGGGATGGGATGCAAATATTTTACTACCGGTTCTGTGGGTGTGGCTAGGTGGGCATGGCCATGGGACTGAGTGGCCGTGGCTTCTTTTTTGTGTGCAGCACCCCCCTCTCCTTTTTTTTGGCCTCCAGGGCCTCAGGGAAGCCTCCTGGGCAAAGCAGTAAGAGAGTGAGGGGATCCCAGCACAGCTGATGGTTGGAACAGCTGATCGGCGGGAGAAAAAAGAAATACTGGTTCGGCCAAACCGGTAGCTATTTTGTTACTACTGGTTCGGCCAAATGGTAGCATTTTTTACTACCGGTTTGTCTGAACTGGGCTGAAGAGGTAGAATCCTACCACTGGAGTTGTTATCCTCTAAAAACCTGCATTTGAACATATTGGTCTTATGCTTAAGACACTCAAGCCCCCAACCCATTCAGGGTCCTCCAAGTCGTATAAGGGAGGTCCTCCTTTAGTGTTATTCCTAGCTTGATGGTCTCCTTCCTCCATCTTTTAATTCGGTTTTATTCTTGGGTACCCTCAGGAATGCTTGTTCTTAAAATAAAGATGTTCCAAAATCTGATTTGGCAAGCTTGGGGCATACCTGGGGAAACCTGACCTTGGTGGCCAGGTGTTAATGTCCTGTTTGCTTCTCCAGATCCTCATGGGATTGAAGCCAAAAGGAAGAAGAAGAAGCCCGACTATATGGACCATTTCAACTTGACTCCTTCAGCAGGTCAGTGTGTGATCTCCCCATCCCTTGGTCAGCCCCACACTAGAACGCTGTCTCCTAACTGTGAGCATTTCCATGGACTGCAGATCCCAGAATTCCCTAGTCACATATCGCCATGGATAAGAACTCTGGGAGTTGAAGTCTATACATCTGGAACCGGTCAAGGTTGGGAAATACAGCACTAGAACCATCTGAAGATCTTCCTCCAGTACTCAGTTGAAGTGGTCCCCGATCCCTAGAAAGAGTCTCACTCATGGGCTGGAAAGATGTTGGGAAACTCCCAGCCAGACTCGAAGGAGGGGTCAAGCAAGGAACTAGCCTTGAATCTTTGTGCAGCTGCAAGAGGCAGAAGCCTGACTCCCACTAAGTTCTATAGAACCATATCTGGTTGTTTCCAGGGGAGATTCTTATAATATAGGTGGAACGCAATGAAGTTGTTGCCTTAGACCTTTCACGAGTGGATCTTCTCCAAGCAGCAGAAGATAAAGGGACCTGGTGGCCATGGTAATGTCACCAAAGCCTCACCCATATGTTGCATGTAAAAGAGGCTGGGTTTTTAACTGTGTGGTTGCGTTCTTTAAGTTAACCCATCTGTAGTATGTGGATTCAAAGACTGTTGCTCTTTGATCCACCCTTCTGCCCAACTGAAGGTTACAAACAGACAAACAGAAAATGTTTAGCAATACAGGCAGAGGTGGTATTCAGCTGGTTCTGACCGGTTCTGAAGAACTGGAAATAAAAATTTGGAGTAGTTCGGGGAACCGGCCAATCCCACCTCTGACTGGCCCCACCCCCATCTATTCCCTGCCTCCCAATAATATCAGCTGGGAGTCAATAATAAATAAATTGACTGCCAGCTGATCGGCTGGGTCTTCTTTTATTGCCCTACACAGGAGAACGGAGCTGGAAAGCAGGTTAGTGGGGTGGGGAGGGAATGGGCATTTTGCAGTAACCCTCCCCCATGTGGTGATCTGGAGTGTAACACAAACATAACAAAATCCAAAATGTAAATAAATGTCCTTTAATGCTTCCAACTTGGCTCCACTGTTCAATAATTCTCAGTTGGAGATAAAATGTATTCAAAAATGGTCTTCAAAAGAAAGCAATGCAGTCTGAACTTAATGAGCAGATAGAGGTGAAATAAAAAACTAAAACAAACTACAATGAAGGAATTTCCACAACAGACCAGGATAGGTAATGACCAACTTCAAGGAGATAACAAGGCACAGTCTGTTGGAAGGATGCCAACCAAGATAACTTCAGCCCAAAATAAAACACACTTTGCTTCTGGCAACACTGTGTTTTAACCGTCTCTCTTATATACTATTCTCCCCAGCTGCAACCAGTGAGGGGGATCATGGCTGCTTCCTCTCCCATAAGCCATGTTGCTCCCTTCTCTCCTCCCTGCATGCCCTAGGATGAAGAGGGGATGGGCCTGGTTCTTCCTCTGACTGCCCAGCCGGCCTCTGCCCTTCCCCAGCCTCCTCCCCAACCTCCGGAGCCACACCCCCACTCCCTGTCGGCTGTTCCTCCTCTCCCTCAGAGTCCGACTCTACCAAGGGCGTGACACCCCAGGAGTGGGGAGGGAATGGGGATTTTGCAGTATCTTTCCCCTGCCACGCCCCACAAGCCATGCCCCACAAGCCACGCCCAACAAGCCACGCCATGCCCAACAAGCCCCACCACAGAACTGGTAGTAAAATTTTTGAATCCTACCACTGAATACAGGTAGTCCTCATCTTACAACCTCTTCGTTCAGTGACCGTTCGAAGTTAACAACGGCACTGAGAAATGTGATTTACAGCCGGTTTTCAGGCTTACGGCCCTTGCAGCATTGTTGCGATCGCATGATCAAAATTCAGAGGCTTGGCAACTGGCGTGTACTTATGCCTGTTGCAATGTCCTGAGATCGCGTGATCCCCTTTTGCAACCCTCTGCCCAGCAAAGTCAAGGGGGCGGGGGCGGAGGGAAAGCCAGATTCACTTAACAACCGTGTGACTAACTTTTAACAACTGCAGTGATTCTCTTAACAACTACGGCAGCAAGAAAGCTCATACAATGGGCAAAACTCACTTAATGATGGTCTTGCTTAGCAAGAAAAAAGGGGGTCTTAATTGCAGTCATACGTCAAGGACTACCTGTACTACCCAGGTGACGCCGACATGGTCACTCCTAATAAATCAATTTTTTTTTAGCTCTGAGAGATGCGGCTAGAGACTTACGATTTGAACGGGGGTGTATTGTCGGAGCCCTGACACCCGAATCCTACTCACAAATTTTGTTTCGTTTTCCAGACTTCTCCCTGCCCTCTCCGGACGACCGGGGTTTCCTGGCCAGCATGGAGCGCATCACGTTGCCGGATCTCTTTGAGGAATTTGGTCGGTTTTCCGGCTTTTCACCTTACGGTGGCCCCAGCTTGAGCGATGTGGTCCTGCCTTCTTCTATGAGCTACGAAGAGAGACCGGAACGGGAATTCTTACTTGATGCTTATTCGGTCCATTCGGGCCTCACCGTCCCTCTGGCGCTGCCCGGGGACTCCGAGCCTGAAGCTGTGGCGACCTTGGTGGGAAGCAGCATGTTTCCCAGTCAGTACAAAGAGGATGAAGAAGATCTAGCAATGGAAAACATCGCAGACGTGTGATGGAAGGGCCCTCGCCTCTCCATGTTGGGGAGAAACCAAGAGAAGACTTATTCCTTGCTGACAACCGAAGGAGGGAAAAGTTGGTAGCGATCTCTGTGGGACAGCGCTCTGTGAGAAGACGACGTGAGAAAACATGGAAGGGAAAAAGATTGCACTCCTTGTGGAATAATCCTAGAAGAGAAATGGCATCTTTGAACGGGAAGGACTCTCTGGGTGCACTTCCTGTTTTCTCTTCCTTGATTCTCTCACAGCGCATAAACTCCGAGCAGTGAGAACTGGAGGGATCTTAGAATTCCCGCGACGCTGCAGGATGGTTTCCTTGCCTGTGGCTTAGTGTGGTGCACGAACCTAGGTTGAAAAATAATACAGGTAGTCCTCAAATTACAACCACAACGGAGCTCCCCCCCAAATTTCTGTGGCTGAGGGAGACGTCAAGTGAGTTTTGCCCTGTTTTACGATCTTTCTTGCCAGCGTCCTTAAGCGAATCCCTGCGGTGGTTAAGTCAGTCACATGGTTACGTGTTAAGTGAATCTGGCTTTCCTCTACTGACGGCTTGTCAGAAGGTAGAAAAATGGCATCATGTCCCTGGGACATTGCAACTGCCGTAAGTACATGCCAGTTGCCAAGCGCCTGAATTTTGATCACATGACCATGGGGAACGCTGCAACAGTCGTAAGTGTGAAATACGATCATAAGTCACTTTTTTCAGTGTGGTTGTAACTTCAAAAGGGTCGCTAAATGAACTCTTTTAAGTCGAGGACTACCTGTATTTTAGGGCTTAGCATGGTATCAAAACACAACTGAGGTTGTTTGGTCAAAGAAATCAGTTATGCACGCCACTGTTTTCATGCAATGTGTGTATCTGTCACTGAACTATTCCTTATTGCGTGTGTGTGTGTGTGTGTGTGCCCACATATAAAAAACCCATATCAGTGCCTTTGAGCCAGGCACAAATGATGGGGTTCCCTTTCCACACCCCCAGGACAGTTAATCCAGACCACTTGTTGAATATATTTTGGATTTTGGCTTCTTTTAACAGTTTCTGTACACATGGCATGATAGAGCAAGAGCACTTAGACTTGTAGAGCGCTTCACAGTGCTTTCCAGCCCTCTCTAAGTGGTTTTACAGGGTCAGCACATTGCCCCCAACAATCTGGGTCCTCATTTTACCGACCTTGGAAGGATCAAACTCCTGGCAGTGGGCAGAGTTGGCCTGCAATGCTGTATTCTAACTGCTGCACCATCACGGCCAGTATAGCAATAGCACTTATATACTGCTTTTCAGTACTTTATGGCCCTCTCTAAAGCGGTTTACAGAGTTGGTCTCTTGCCCCCAACAACCTGGGTCCTCATTGTACCCACCTTGGAAGGACAGAAGGTTAAGTCAACCTTGAGCCAGTGAGAATCAAACTGCCAAACTGCAGGCAGCCGGCAGCCAGCAGAATTTAGACTGCAATACTGCCTCCTAACCACTGCGCCACCACGGCTCTTGGAAGGAAGTGGTATTATATGTCACGATGTAGTCGCACCCATGAGGCCAGGATGTAGGTGACTTATTGTGACTTTACTGGGTGCCTTTGCCTAAACATATGGCCAGATGTAGCTAGTGTGTCATTAGGATACGTATACAGGGGTCTTTCAGAGGCTGTGATCCCAACATCCGTGGTTATAAGGGGAGAGTGCTGCTATTCCCATGGAGGACCTCTGTCCACAAGATATTGGGGCCGAATATCATCATCGTTATCAAGATGCGGGAGACAATATTCCATTGTGCCTTAACTTACTTCCAAGAAGTCTGTGAGTACGGGTAGCCCTCGATTTAACGACCGCACAATTGAGCCCAGAGTTTCCACCGCTAAGGAAGACAAATGAGTTTTGCCCCATTTTATGAACTTGCTTGCCACGGTTGTTAAGTGAATCCCTGAAATTGTTGAACGTTGTAAGGGAATCTGGTTTCCCCAGTGACCTGGCTTGTCAGAAGGCCGCAAAAGGGGAATCACGTGACCTCAGGACCAGTGGTGGGATTCAAAATTTACTACCGGTTCTGTGGATGTGGCTTGGTGGGTGTGGTGTTGCTTGATGGGTGTGGTTTGGTGGGTGTGGTTTGGTGGGCGTGGCTTGGTGGGCGTGGCTTGGTGGGCGTGGCAGGGGAAGGATACTGTAAAATCTCCATTCCCACCACATTTCAGGGGGAAGGTTACTGCAAAATCCCCTCCCCACCCCACTAACCTGCTTTCCAGCTCCATTCTCCTATGCAAGGGCAACCAAAGAAGACCCAGCTGATCAGCTGGGACTCGGGTGGTGGAGCATAGATTGGGGCAGGGCCAGCAAGAGGTGGTATTGGCTGGTTCTTCAAACTACTCAAAATTTCTGCTACCGGTTCTCCAGAACCAGTCAGAACCAGCTGAATACCACATCTGCTCAAGACGTTGCAACCGTCGTAAGTATGAACCAGCTGCCGGGTGTCTGAATTTTGATCATGTGACCGCGGGGAAGGCTGCAATGGTCATTAAGTGTGAAAAATGGACATACGTCACTTTCAGTGTGGTTGCAACTTTGGTCCCTTAAATAAACGATTGTAAGTCACGTGACCTTGGGACACAGCGATGGTCGTACATATGAACCAGTAGCCAAGCCCCTGAATTTTGATCACGTGACCATGAAGATGCTACAAAGGTCGTAAGTGTGGACAAATGGTCATAAGTCACTTTTTCCAGTGCCGTTGTAACTTTGAACGGTCGCTCAAAGACTGCTGTAAGTCAAGAACCCCTTGTGCATGCCCATTGCCAAGACTCCAAATTTTAAATTTTGAACAATCACTAACAAATGATTTGTCAGGTGAGCACTACCTGTTGTGGCCCACCAGCGACTCGTTGGGGAAGGAACCTGGGCCAGTCCTGGAATCTGGGGAAGGCTCTGAGGGCTCTGCATCGGAGGCAAAGATGGGGCCAGGGCCATCCGACAGTTATCAGCTGCCTTCAGAGTCGGAGATCAGTGGGGAAGAAGAAAAGCTGGAGCCTGTTCACAGTGTGCACATGCGGAGAGCTGCCAGGAGAAGGGAACAGTTAAGGAACAAGGGTCGACTTGGGAGTAAGGGCACAGGTGGATGGTGAATGGCCCCTCCCATAGGGAATAAAAGAGGAGCAAAAGGGGAGTGGTGTTTTCAGAGGACAATTAGTTCAACTCATTAGAGTGAAGATCTGTTCCCGACTTCTTGCCAAGTAATTGCTGCTACAGCATGGCGTTTGGAAGCTATCGGCCTGGCAACTCTCCCAGCCCGATAAAGGCCCGTAGTTGTGAAATCTCATGAAAGACTGTTTGCTGGGACTTTGCTGGAGAGGGATTCCTTTTAACCTCAATAAAAGGGATTTTATTGGGATGAGGAGTCTGCTTCATGATCTTGTGAAGCCTAGATCAGAACGCTACCTATACACAAAATAGGAGCAGTCTCGAGTTACAACCGTTCATTTAGTGGCCATACAAAGTTACAAGGGCAGTGAAATAATCAACTTATAACAGTGGCCCCCAGCCTTCTGGGCACCAGAGACCCGTTCCATGGAGAGAAGTTTTTCCCTGGACCAGAGGAATTGTAGTTTCATGTGCTGCCTCCATCCTGCAGATGGGACTTGGCTTGTTTGCGCAGCCTGGTTTATGGCATGCAGTCACTTGGTGCCAGTCCATGGGTCAGAGTTGGGGACCCCTGACTTATAAGGTATCCTCAGATCACATGATCAAAATGTCAGTGTTTGGCAACCGGCATGTATTCACAAGAGTTGCACTGTTCCAAAGTTATGGAACTGCTATTTGCAACCTTCCCAGCCGGATGGTGACACGCAAACTCAATGGTGGAAGCCAGATTCACTGAAATATGGCACTGTTTCACTTAACAACCATGGCCAAAAAAAAGGTTTTTTTTAAAATCAGCTGTGATTCACTTAACAAACACCCTGCTTAGCAATGAAAGTTCAGGTCCCAATTGTGTCATAAGTCGAGAATTAATTTGTATATGTTAATCTGTTTTCATATGGGGTTGAGCCACGAATCTGATCTCTGTAACAGTAGTTTTTCAAAAAGGTTTAAATTGATGTTTTTGAGATTCTACCTGGAGAAATTACAAAGATTTATCTGGTGGCTTCTGTGTGCGATGAATTAGTCTTTTTGTATTCCTAACTATATTTCTTCAAAGCAGGGCGTTTTATTTTTGAATGGAAGGGATCTTTTTTTAGATGTTTGCTTGAAAATGGTCAATGCAACGCTGGATGACAGCCAAGAAAAACAGTTTTGCAACCCAGAAATCCTGGGTTATTTTTATTTAGTTTTATTTTCCACTGTTAAAAGCACGCATGCCCATAATGATCCCATAATAATCATCCACATCCATCTGGATTTGTTTCCAGTATGTTCTGCATATATTCGGTTCCATCAAAAGGCCTAAGATTATATATTTGTAAGCAATGCAAAGCGGGGAAATTTTTTTTCCCCATCTTTAAAAAAGTGTCTCAGAATGCCAGAATTTTCCATCACTCTTACCACCTTCTCAGGGTATAAAGCAAAGGAAAGCTGAAGAAAGATGGTAAGCAGAATTGCAAATTTACTTAATAACCACTTCATTTAATGACCACGTTGACAGTCCCAATTGTGGCTGCTAAATCAGGATAACTGTTATTAAGCAGTGGGAAAGAATTATTTATTTTTAATGTACTGTTGGATTGCCACACTCTGAAAAGACTCTCGATGGATTTCTTCAAACAACATAAATAATAATTAAATAATAAATAAATAATTCATAATTTTTTTTTAAAAAAATCATAAAATGAAGGCAAAGAACAAACCTGCATAATATAGGCCAGGCAAGATTCCAGAGAAGCTCTGCTTTGTGCGCTTTCTGTAATCTTGACTGACAGGGTGGAGTTCTTCAGATGCAAGAGATGGAAAGATTATATATTTAAAAGCAAAATACCACTCACACATCATCACAAAATCTCCACAACTGTAAAGCCTACAAACTTGAAATTTGGCACGTATCTTCCTCTTGGCTTCTAGGTGCTCACTGAGAAAGGATTTTTCGAAATGACCATCAGAGCATTTAGAGTATTTCCTATATTATTATTAACACCTCTGATGCTAAGGAGTTTTGCTCCCCCTCCCCACTGAAAAGAAATCTGTTCCAGATGCAAAACACAAGCAGAGGTGTTTCAGTTTCAGAGCACCAAGTAGCTTTAGTACAGAACAGTTGAGCTAAGCCACGCCCAGGCTCCTTGCTCATACAGCAAATACTGTTTCAGTTTCCAAACTCACACACTGACAGGATGCTGACCAGATGAATACTGATGGATGCTAGTAGGCAGAGGCACAATTCCGCCCCCCCCCCTTATTTTCCTCCCCAAAAACTAAGCCCGATCACATAATTTTGTAGCGAAGCATGGGTATAGAGCTAGTGTCTGAGTTAGCATTTCTCTTTTAAGGTTTCTGGGTTGCTCCTACCTGAAACTCAAAGCCCAGCAACAGCACTGCTGGGAGGATTCCTATTTTTGGTTGTTCTCTGAGCTTGATGGTTTGCTTGCAGACATTTCATCACCCAACTAGGTAACACCATCAGTGTCGGGGTGGTGGTGGTGGTTGCTGCCCGATTACAGGCATTCATGCAGAAAAAATATAGTTCTTTTACATGCATCTTTCTCCCACATGCTTTCTCAAGCCTCTGACACCCCTTCTGGGGTTCCAATAGAAGAAAGGGATAACCCTTGACTTATGACCACAACTGAGCCCAAAATTTCTGTTGCTAAACGAGACAACTACCGGTATTGAGATTTCTCCTCATAATTGTTATGTGAATCATTGCTCTTGTAAAGTTAGTCACTCGGTTTGTTAAGTGAACCCAGCTTCCCAATTGGCTGGTCAGATGGTCGCAAAAACGTGACCACTGGACCCCGGGACACTGCAACCATCATAAATACAAGTCACTTGCCAAGCACCCAAATTTTAACTTGCATGACCATGGGTGGCGAGTGTGAAAAACGGTCCTTACCTAAATCACTTTTTTTCCAGTTTTTTTGTGACTTTGGTCACTAAATGAACTGTGGTAAGTCGAGGACTGTATCTCTATCTATAGCTCCTGACGATGCCAGGCTGGGGAATTCTGGGAGTTGGAAGCCTACACCTTTTAAAGTTGCCATGCTTGACTTAACACACCAGAAAAGCACCAGGTGGGGGTGATGCTTCCGACAAACCAATAATTCTTCACAGGCGGCCCTCGGGATTCGAACCTGAGATAAGGAGGAGGAGGAGGAGCAGAAGGAAGCTTTCTCTGCGCCTGCGCGTCTCTGAATCAGTAAAACCGATCGTTGGCGCCTGACCCGCGCCATCATGGCAAAGGCAACTCGAGCCGGGGTTGGCTGACACGCTCGAAGTCACGCGACCCTGCTTTCACCAATCCGAGGCCCGCGGGGAGGTTGCTACTGTTGCGCCTTCTTTCCCCTCCTCGGTTGCCCACTCTATAGAATCGAGTCATTTCCGTTTCCGGGGGAAAGAAGCTGCGACTTTGGCGCAGGGTGAGGAGGTGGGGTTGCTGTCTCCTGCCCTCTAACCGGGCGCGGGCAAACCGACGGCCGGGAAAAGGCCTCTTCGGAGCCGGAGGACGGGGGTGGAGGGGTGGAGAAACTGCCTGGATGGGGTGGGAGCCCTCCTGGCGCGGTTTCTCTCGGCCTGAGAGGCCGTCGCCTCCGTGAGTCTCCCTTTCGTCTATAGGCGCGTGAGGGTTTCATAGATTTGCCTGCTTTTATAAACTAGGGGCGTCCCCTTCCCCTAAAAAGGTCTCCATCCCCTGTTCTAAACTGCTAACAAAGCTCCATTTAGCTTCTGGCGTTGGAAAGGAGGAGGAGGGGGATCTGCAAGAATCTTGAGGACTGGCACCACTTTAAAAAAAAGAGGGGCAACGTTGTCTCTGACTGCTGAAAAGCGGTAGAGAGCCTTGAAGGATTGTTGGAAGTGTTTTCTGTTAGGTGTGGAACGGTCCTTCCCGTTTGGCGATCCTGTTCGGATCTCATGTTTTCCCCTTTCAGTCAATCGGAATAGAGTTGGAAGGGACCCTGGAGGTCTTCTAGACCAGCCCCCTGCTCAAGCCATTTCAGACAGGTGGCTCTCCAGTCTCTTCTGATGGAGAACCCACAATTTCTGTTGGCAAGTTGTTCCACTGGTTCATTGTCTTCACTGTCAGGAAATTCCTCCTTAATTCCATCAATTCGTTGTTTTTTGCCTTGTCTTCAAGGGCTTTGGAAACTAGTTTGAGTCCCCCCCCCTTTCTTTCTGGCAGCCCCTCAAATACTGTAAGTCTGCTATCATGCCCTTTTTTCCTTTAGACTGGCCAAACCCAATTCCTGCCACCATTCTTCCTGTGTTTTAGCCTCCAGGCCTTGAATCATCTTGGTTGCTCTTCTCTGCACTCTTTCCAGAGTCTCCACATCTTTTTTATAAAGTGGGGACCAAAACTGGATGCAGCGTTCCAGATGTGGCCTTAACTAAGGATTTATAACGTGGTACTAACATTTCACGTGATTTTGATTCTTATGCCTCTGTTTAGACAACCAAGGATTCTATTAGCTTTGCCACCTTAATTCCTTCTGAGGTTGATACAATGAGGACCCAGAATGTTGGGGGCCATATGCTGACTCTCCAGACCGCTTAGAGAGGGCTGTAAAGCACTGTGACAGTGGTCCTCGACTTGCGATCACAATTGAGCCCCAAATTCCTGTTGCTAAGTGAGACAATTGTTAAGTGAGCTTTGCCTCATTTTGCCACCTTGCTTGCCACCGCTATTAAGTGAGTCACTGCAGTTGTTAATTTAGTAACACAATTGTTAAGCGAGTCTGGCTTCCCCACTGGTTTTGCTTGTCAGAAGGTCACAAAAGGGGATTGCATGACTCCAGGATTCTGCAACCGTCATAAATATGAGTCGGTTGCCAAGTGCCTTGAATTTTGATCATGTGACTATGAGGATGCTGCAGTGGTCGTAAGCCTGAAAAATGGTCATAAGTTACTTTTTTCAGTGCCATTGTAACTTTGGTTACTAAACGAACTGTTGTAACTCGAGGACTACCTGCATAAGTTTAAATGCTATTGTTATTGTCAGTGCTGTTGTATTTATAAGTGCATAGAAAACATTTTGCTTAATGATCGCTGGGTCTGTTGTATGACTGTAACTTCTAAAGCATTGTTTCTTAAAATGTGATCTGAGGACTCCTTCCTGGAAGTCTCTCAGGATTCAGGAATCCTCAAAATTATTTGCCAGCCTATGTTAAAAAATAATACAGTATTAAAATCACATCCAACAATTGTAAGAGTCAGCAAATGTGTCAATTTTAATGTATAATGTGATAAATACTAGTCAATGTAAGTTACAGAACCAAAAGTTCTTTTTTTAAAAGTGGGAAGGGTTCCTGAGAGGAAAACAATTGAAGAATCACCCTTGTGTTACTTTTGATTGGTGCAATTGTGATTTTGAATAAAATTTCTATGTAAAAAAAAAAAGAATTTCCATACCTGCAATAACATTTGGTGGTACTCTTTGTATGACTGCCTAAAATCCTTAGGAGAAAAACTGCCTGTCCCTCAGCTAAATAGATCTGACATTTAGATTTATATATATATATATATATCTTTTACATTTTCTGACTTCCTATTTATTTAGGGCGCTCCTTTCATAGAGGAAAAAAACCCTCAATTCACTGTGATTGGGGAAAAGGAGAGCATCCATTTTGACTTCTCTCAAGATCCTGCTCTCAGTGAGTATCGGTTGTGTGTGCTGTTTTATTTATCATCCAAAATACTTTGACTGCAGTACTTTCTCATTTCTCAGTTCATTTTTACACTTTGCAGCATCTGACCTGCCTTCAAATTGTTGGGTTTTTTTTAACATGGAGTAATTGATCTATTACCTAATTCTAGGAAAAAGACAAGTGAAAGAATGGCTATATTTGAGTTACAGTAGGTGGAATCTGCTCAAGGCAACTTATTTTACCCTGTCTTGACATTACTAAATGGTTCAGTAAAATCAGGTGTCCAGAGACTCTGGAACTGATTTGTCTTCAAGGGGCGGTAGAAGCTGTTTGGAAGGAAGTGAGGCCAGCATAGAAACACACAAAATGGATTTCATCCTTAGATAGAATTATGTTTGATTTCTTGTTAAAAAAAAAGTTTAAATTCTGGTGAAAGCTTCTGCTTTGTCATTATTATTATTATTATTTAATTACATTTATATCCGCCCTTCTCCGAAGACTCAGGGCGGCTTACAATTTTTGGGATACAACCCAATGTGCTCAGCAATAGCCTTCATTCCATTGTATATGCCTGCTTATTACTAAGCTGCATTTTTACAAAGTCAGCTTATTGCCCCCAACAATCTTGGGTCCTCAATTTACATACCCCGAGAGGATGGAAGGCTGAGTCAACCTTGAGCCTGGTGGGATTCGAGCCTGCAGTAATTACAGGCAGCTGGAACTTAAGTGCTAGGCATTTAACAGCCTGCACCACCAAGGCTCATTTTTGCCAGGCGTTCAGGGACCAGTGTGGTATCTAATGTGATTAATAATCAAGAGTATTTTGGTAAGAGCCTGTTGGAAGGCTGGGGTGCAGTGTGAAAGAGTTGCTGTGTTATATTTTGTTATATTTCCCTTTCTTCTCCCTCCCCTTTCTCTTTCCCCCCGCACGGCCAGCGGGGATGATGGTGGATTACGCCGGAGTATTATGAAAAGATAGTGAGTATCTTTCCCCGTGGTTCGTTTTGGGAGAATGCCTTGCGTCTTACCAGCCTCCCTTCTTCAGAAACTTAATACTCTTCAAGAATCGAGCGTGAGATGTTACATTTTTCTTGCGAGCAGAATTTTCTGACAAACGAAAGCATGTTGCATTAACGGTCACCCGTGGGAGGGGAATGTGCCAAAACAGCCACCCATAACAAAACCTTTGAACTCTTCATAAGACCCTAACGGGGGACTTAACTTCCCATATCTTTACCTTCCTAGCCCGTACGAAGTTTTTTTTCCTCTCCTCCCAATTTTGATGGAGGTGTGATTGTTAGGTTTATTTCTCCCTCTGCTGCACGTTTAAAGAAATTGTCACTGCATGTTTATTGCCGTGTGAGTCCTTTTGCGGGTTCTTAATCTGTAAAGGTGCATTTGTTCATCTTTAAAGTGCTTTCTAGCTTGCCTTTCAGTTGAGCTGTGGGTGTGTTTTGTACCAGCTCATAGTTATATGGAAAATGAGGGCTAGTTGAACAGATATTCGGAATATGCCAGGCCCTTTTGGTTTTATTTTTTAAAGCAAACATAGACAAATAAATACATAAAGAACATAAAACATCTTTTTTGAGAACAGTGTGCTCCCCGGCTTGTCACTTCTCTATACAGACATAAATTCAATTACATATCTTATGTATTCTGATCCATATCTTGTATCCATTTTCACGATTTTTTCCCCCATAGTTTTTCCCTTTCTCTACTTTCTATAATCTTATTTTAAATTATTCCATTCCTTTCTAATTTCAATTACATTTCTTTTTCTAATTTTCAATATCTTTCCATTTAATATTTTTACACTTTCGTCTGTCCTGTTTACAATTTCATACTCTTTTTTTTTCTTCCTTGTACATATTTTGGCCTGTAATTGCTAAGGCTGGAGTTATAACACCTTTATATTTTTTAACTATTATCTATTCAATTATTATTTAACATTTAAAGTACACCTTCACAAATATGATATTCATTTTCTAACATAGCTATCAACCGAATTCTGCTTGGTACATTCCCTTACAAATACACATTAAATTCTTTAACGAGAAATAAAAAAGAAGATATATATATATATAAAATACATATTTCTATTTCAAATTCAGCTCCACCTTTGATATTTTTTAAACAAGTTTTATTCAATTTTTAACAACTCAAATAAAGCTCTTTTCAGTAGACAGCATATTTCCGGGTCATCACTTTTACATGCAAATATGACAATAGTTCTATATTCATTTTTAACATTTAACTTCCTATTTTATCCCATTTTTACTTCGGTTCCATTTTTTTTGCAGACAAAGGGCCAAACAAATTAATCCTAGTCTCGAATCTGAATCTCAATCTGTATAACCCCCCATTTCATTTCAAATTATTAAAAATAGTTCTTAAACATTTATATTTCTTTTAAAAATAACAATGTGTTTGCCCATCATACAAAAAATAAAGTTTGTCCATATCCATCCTTGAACTATCTTCACATTGTTAATGCTCTTTTATCATTTACATATTTCTTTTATCCGTCAGATTTGCCCTTTCATCACATATTCTTTCCATAATTCTAAATCAATACAAGCTTTAACACAAAAAAGAATAAAAAGAAAACCTAGACTTACTCCCCCTTTACTACTTTGAAAGTGTCACCTCGGTGGTTAACATAGTAACATAATAATAATCATTCCTTTTGAAGCAAAATATCCATCTTGATGGGTTGCCATCTTGAAGGACGGCTGAGAAAAGACATACAGCATATGAACTCCTAGAAGCTCAGATTAGTTAAGTTATTACTGTCTTCGACCAACATTTGGCACCCATTTAAAATCCTCAACCGTCAAACCAACTAAGAACCAAGGCAAAACATAAACTAGAGATGTGATGTGTGTGTGTGGGGGGACAGTAGGACAGAATCCTGGGAAGATCCTATACGCTGGCTGTAAGTTGGAGTTGGATCAAGTATTGGTTTGGGGCAGTCACCAGTAGATTTCTTTCCCTCCAGAAAAAGGATCCAGCCCAATTCCTGCAGGTCCATGGGCGCGCCTGCAAGGTGCACTTAGATTCCGCTGTGGCTCTCGCCGCTGAAAGTCCTGTGAATATGTAAGTAGTTTGCATTTTCGGGCTGAACAGCACTAGAGCAGTGTTTCTAACCTAGGCAACTTGGAGCTGCGTGGACTTCAACTCCCAGAATACCCTAGCCAACGGCTCATAATAAGAATAAGCGTTGAGTGAAACTCAGAGTAAAGGAAATGCGTATTTAATTATACATGTCTTAAGTGCAGCTAGTTAAATGTATTTGTACAAAATTGGAAAAGTGATGAGATCCCTACAGAAGAGGACGTGATTAGGAAGATATTAGAATGTGCAGAAACGAACAGATTAACATTTGCTGTAAAGGAGAAAGAACAAGCTGAATATTGACATGGGAGCTATTTTATGGATGGTTGGAGAATAAAAATAGAAGTGAGGAATAAATGGAGATTAGTGAAATAAAGAATATATGTTGATAGAGACGTAAACAATATGATTATTAATAGGATCATTAAGATTATTATATCTAATATATTGTATTTTCATTAGACGATACGTTAAGAGTGAGAAATGAATAGAGTTACAATGCTGATTATTATTGTAAGATTAGAGGATTATTATCAATGTAAGGAATGTTGTAATTTTTGATTGTAATAGCATAGTGACATCTGTACCCAGATGACACACTGTTTAATGAAGATGATATGTTTTAAGTTAAAAAAATAAAAGACTTACATATATATAAAAGAATAAGCATTGAGTGGTGGTTTAAATTGGGATCCCACCCACCTTTTGGTGTTGTGTCCTTCCAGGATGCCTTGGCAGGGGGATACCAACAACATGATTGACCGGTTCGATGTACGGGCGCACCTGGATTACATCCCCATGTATACTCCTCCCCTGCTGAATCCAATGTAAGGCATTTGTTCCTTTCCCCCGATGCTGTAATGTACAGCTCCTTGTGTCAGTCAGAGGTTGAGAAGAGAGCTTGGTTCGGCTTCTGAAATACTTTGATTGGGAATCAGACTGATGGATTCCTTCAGATTGTGGCTGGGCAAATAAATTGCGATGGGCTGCCTTCGTGCCACAGGCCCAAGCAGAAAAATTGCAGTCGTTTGGCTGACATATCAGAGGAGAATAAGAATAGAGTATAGTAGAATTAGAATTAGGAATAGGAATAGAATAAGAATAGAATAGAATAGAATAAGAATAAGAATAAGAATTAATAGAATGGAATGGAAAGGAATAGAGTAAGGAATGAGGAAAGAATGGAATGGAATGGAATGGAATAAATAGACTAGACTAGACTAGTCTAGACTAGATAGAACTAGAATAGAATAGAATAGAATAGAATAGAATAGAATAGAGTTGGAAGGGACCTTGGTGGTCTTCTAGTCCAGCCCCCTGCTCAGGCAGGAAACCCTATACCGGGGTTCCCAAACTTGGCAACTTTAAAACTTGTGGACTTCAATTCCCAGAATTCCTCAGCCAGATTCAGTGGCTGAGGAATTCTGGGAATTGAAGTCCAAAGGTTGAGACCTCTGCCCTACACCATTTCAGACAAAGGGTTACCCAACATCTTTTTAAAAGCTTCCAGTGTTGCAGCATTCACAACTTCTGGAGGCAAATTGTTCCACTGATGAATTGTTCTCACTGTCAGGAAATTCCTCCTTAGTTCTAGGTTGTTAATGTGTTCTAGATGTTAATGAGTTGGTATAAAATAACATGGCTTTTTTTTTTGTGTGGGAAGGCTCAGATTAACACGGGGAGTTCCTTCACCCCGTGATTTTTGGAACTGGGATGCAGGGGGTCGGGTGGCAGGGGAAGCACAAGTTCTGACAGTCCTTGTATACTTTTCCAAGACTTTCTCGCCTGACTTTTTGCACGCTCCGAATTTTAAGCCCGCTCTTTTTCCTCTTACGCCTCCAGCTCCCCCGAGCAGGAATCTGACGAAAGGAAATGCAACTATGAAAGATACAGGGGACTTGTGCAGAATGATTTTGCTGGCAGTAAGTTGCCTTCCATTTTTCTTGCCCTGCTGTAGAGCACAGAGGTTTAAGGATTCTCCTAGCTGCTCCCAGACTTGCTCCTCAAGCCCAACACCTAAGATTTTTAATGAACTAATTTGTAGGGTTCATCCGAGTCAGCCTTTAGGGGCAGCAGGGTTGAGGGAGGGATTACAAGTGTCCCTCAACTTGCAATAATTCATAAGACCCCGGCCGAAACACGACACCAGAAGTCAACCTTGGTGGTGCAGGGCCTTGGTGGTGCAGGCTGTCGCCTAGCACTTAGCTCCAGCTGCCTGTAATTAGTGCAGGCTCGAATCCCACCAGGCTCAAGGTTGACTCAGCCTTCCTCCATCCTCTCGGGGCAGGTAAAGTGAGGACCCAAGATTGTTGGGGGCAATAAGCTGACCTTGTAAAAATGCCGCTTAGTAATAAGCAGGCATATACAATGGAATGAAAGCTATTGCTGAGCGCATTGGGTTGTGCTCCAAAAAATTGTAAGCTGCCCTGAGTCTCCGGAGAAGGGCGGCATATAAATGTAATTAAAAAAAATAAAAAAAACAAAACCTGGTTTTGCTGCATTGGGCCATCTTTGTGGGTATCTGACCTGCTTCCTCTTCATCCCTGTTTGCAGTCTCAGAAGAACAGTGCCTGTATCAGATCTACATCGATGAGCTGTACGGGGGACTCCAGAAGCCCAATGAGGATGAAAAAAGAAGTGAGTAAGCCTGAGGTGGACCAACTCGGGACGCCTTGGCTGTGATTCAGACCCTTTTGAATTGTGGCATTGTCCTCGGGGCGCCTGCGCTTCGCTGCTTTCTCACGGACGTTTCATTACCCAACTGGGGGTCCTCCTGGATGCACGGCTTCGATTGGAGGAGCAGGTGGGGGCCGTCGCTTTTGCCCAGCTCCGTTTGGTTCACCAACTACGCCTTTCTGGACCGCGATGCCCTGCGCACAGTTACTCACGCCCTTGTTATCTCCAGACTCGACTACTGCAACGCTCTCTATCTAGGACTGCCCTTGCATACCATCCGGAGATTACAGCTGGTGCAAAATGCGGCGGCGGGTGGTGATGGGAGTTTCCGTTCTCCCATATTACCCCCCTGCCTGCCTGCATTGGCTGCGGTTGCGCCCGGTGAGATTCAAGGTGTTAACTTTAACATACAACGTCCTTCATGACATGGGTCCCAATATTTAAGGGGCGACTCCTGCCGACATCAGTACTAACCGCCCTGTCGCGATCACATAGGCAAGGACTCCTTGGGGTCCCGCGGCTGGCCAATGCCGTTTGGCGGTCCCCGACGACGAGCCTATTCTATCAGCCCCTGACCTCTGGAACCAACTCCCCTGGGACTCGCCTGGCCCCTGACCTCCGCCTTCTGCGTGAATTGAAGACCTGGTTATTTAACCAAGCCGGCTGTGACCCTTTGGGGGTGGTTTTATTATGGTTTTATTATGTATTTATGTAATTATATTTCAATGGGGCTTGTTAGTTTAATTCTTCTTTAACTATTTATTGTTCTTGTTGTTTTAGTTGTGAGCCGCCCCGAGTCTTCGGAGATGGGGCGGCACACAAGTCTCATTAATAAATAAATAATAACTAAGGAACATCCTCAGAGCTGAATAGCACTGGGCATGTTCCTTAGCCGGGTCATGAAATGTCTGCAAGAAAGCAAACAAGCTCAAGAGAGTAGTGAGGACCCCACAGTCACAAAAGACCCTCCACAGTTCTCCTCCTCCTCTCCCCCCGCACCCTCCAGTCTCTGATGAAGTTACCTAGTTGGGTCATGAAACGCCTGCAAGGAAAGCAACCAAGCTCCGAGAGCACTAAGGACCCTATCCTCCTCCTCTCCCCCTTCCCCCTTCTAGCACTGATGATGTTACCTAGTTGGGTCATGAAACTCCTGCAGGAAAACCTCCCAGTTCAGAGAGCACCAGAGACCCCACCTTTCAATGCCGAGCTACCAATATTCTCTCCTATTGGTACCTTTTGTGACTCCCCGTTGCTCTCAGCTGCTCTCAGACACTGAATGTTGGGTTGACTTCCTGAAGAGGAAACATTTATTTCCAGGTCTGGTTTGAATGCTTGACAGCTGGGAGAGGCAGGGGGGATTTATTTATTTATTTATTTATTTATTTATTTATTTATTTATTTATTAATGGGACTTCCATGCCGCCCCACCTCCGAAGACTCGGGGCAGCTCACAGAGAAAAAACAACAATAAATAATTAAAAACAGATTAAACTAGATAAGCCCCAATACAATTACAAAAATACAGCAAATAAAACCATCCCACCCCAAAAAGATCACAACCCGGATTGGTTAAACAACCAGGTCTTCAGGTCATGGCGGAAGGTGCAGAGGTCACGGGATTGTTTCCTTAACCAGTCTGCGGGTTAAAGCTGGTCGAAAAGCAGTATAAAAATTCTTGAAATAGATCAGGCGACGGGTAGAACACCCAGCACAGCCCCTGCTCTGGGGCTCCCGGCAGCCTGATGGGAAATCATGGTAGCAATGGTCCAGTATCTCAGGGGCTGCCCCAAAGAAGAGGGAGTCAAGCTATTCTCCAAAGCCCCTGAAGGCAGGACAAGAAGCAACAGGTGGAAACTCATCAAGGAGAGAGAAGCAACTTAGAACTAAGGAGAAATTTCCTGACAGAACAATTAATCAATGGAACAACTGGCCTCCAGAAGTTGTGAATGCTCCAACATTGGAAGTTTTTAAAAAGATGTTGGATAACCCTTTGTCTGAAGTGATGTAGGGTTTCCTGCCTAAGCAGGGGGTTGGACTAGAAGACCTCCAAGGTCCCTTCCAACTGTGTGATTCTATTCTATTCCTCTATGCAGGTTGGCAGAGAAGAAAGCTTCCATCGGCTACACCTACGAGGACAGCACAGTGGCCGAATTTGAGAACCCGTCCGAGAAGCGGGCAGAGGAGGAGGATTCCGAAGAAGACAGCAACACCGACGAGGATGAAGTGATCCCCGATATTGGTACACCTCCAGATCACCTTTTTAGGATCAGGCGTGGCTGAAGAAGCCGAGAGGTCTGGCAGGCCTGGTTGGATGGGTGGGGCCCCCAACATCCAGCTGCCTTCTGTTGCTTTCAGATGTCGAAGTTGACGTAGACGAACTGAACCAAGACCAAGTGGCCGATCTGAATAAGCAGGCGACAACTTACGGGATGGCCGAAGGAGATTTTGTCCGGTAAGATTACTCTTCCCCACCCCATTTTTTTTGGGGGCAGTTGCGGAGAAGCTCACACGTGATACATAGGGAGTCCTTGACGTAGGACCCACAGTTGAGGCCAACATTTCTGTTTGCTAAGCGAAACATTTGTTAAGGGAACTTTGCCCCTTTTTAATGACCTTTCTGGCTACCGTTGCTAAGTGAATCGCTGCATTGGACAAGTTAGTGGCACGGTTGTTAAGTGAATCTGGTGTCAAGCCTGAAATTGACATATGTGTAGCCATTTTATATTCCTTTTCTTACTTCCTATGTGGCAGTCGTGGGGGCTTGACTGCTACATTCCTAAGGGGTGGGAGGAATGGAGATAGAGTTGTTTAGGCTAGGTGGTTCTTCTTCCCGTGGGAAAACAAGCTGTCTGTGCTGGGGCCATGAATTACTTCTATTGGAGAATGTGACTTTTGGGGGTTGTTTCTACCTTCTGATATTGTGGGGTAATTCCAGATTGGGTTAGATCCGGAATTACCACCGACTTTTGCCAATTAGATGCTTTCCTAAATAAAAGAAATGGTCTTGGAAGATGGGCTTTGTTCTTTTCTTTTTAAATGGATTTCATCACTTGGAAGCCTGACATCTGGCTTCCCTGTGTGTAAGAAAGTCTCAAAAGGGGGTCAAATGACCCCCCCCGGGACACAGCTACCATCATAAATGACTGCATTCGCACTCAGGCTAGTAATACTATGACTAAATTTGCAGATGATACAACAGTGGTGGGAGTTATCTCCCTGGGGGTGGGGGATGAGTCTGCCTATCGAGATGAGGTGGACCGGTTGCTTTCGTGGTGTGGAGACAATAACTTGGTCCTCAACACCAATAAGACCAAGGAGCTGATAGTGGACTATAGAAGGAACAGATCAGACATCCAGCCCTTGCTTATCCATGGAGACCGAGTGGAGCAAGTGGCCAGTTTTAAGTTTCTGGGTGTTACCCTAAAAGAGGACGTGACCTGGGGTGCTCACATTGCAGCCCTGGTCAAAAGGGCCCAGCAGAGATTCTACTACCTGAGACTTCTCAGAAAACAACAACTGAATAGAAAACTGCTGGTGACCTTCTACCGCTGCACCATAGAGAGTATCTTAACTTACTGCAACTTGTGTCTGGTTTGCCAATTTGCACAGGGGCAGATAGGGAAGCACTCCAGAGGGTTAACGCCATTGCCCAGAGGATCATGGGTTGCCCTCTCCCCTCTTTGGAAGAGCTTTAGAGCTCCTGCTGCCTTAAGAAAGTTCAAAACATCCTCAAAGATCCACCTCATCCTGGGCTCCCTTTTTTTTGAACTATTACCATCTTGGCAGACTGTACAGGACAATAAGAAAAACAAGCATAAACAGGCTGAAAAACAGCTTCTATCCCAGGGCAGTAGCTCTGTTGAATTCTACTGTATAGTACACTGAAGATGGTATTTAATTTTGTTGTACGATGTGCAATGACAATTAAACTAAACTAAACATGAGTCAGTTGCCAAGCATCTGGATTTTGATCATATGACTGTGCAGATGCTGTAACGTTATAATTGTGAAAAACAGTCCTAAGTCACTTTTTCCAGTGATGATGTAAGTTTGGTCACTAAACAAACTGTTGTAAGTTGAAGACTACCTGCACTAACAGTCAAAGCAAATTGATGGTAGATAAAAGTCAATGGAATTCAGGGTGGGCTAGATTATATCTCTTGTGGACACAAAGAGACTCAAGGCTGATGACATGTTTGACACCGCCTCCCCTCAGGCTCAGCCTAGTCAAACCTACTGAAACCACGGTTCTGGGCACACATCTCTAGGGGCACCCTGTGTGTGTAAGCACCCCCTTTTTCTTCAATGCCCTCTTTTTCTGGAAGGATGTTGCGGAAGGACAAAGAGGAGGCGGAAGCTATCAAACACGCCAAAGCTCTGGAGGAAGAAAAGGCCATGTATTCGGTAAGGAAGTAGAAATCTGGAATAGGAATAGGAATGGAATAGAATAGAGAAGAGAACAGAGAAGAGAAAACAGTTGGAAGGGACCTTGGAGGTTGTCTAGTCCAACCCCCCAGCTCAGGCAGGAAATCCTAGCCTAGCCTATTTCAGACAAATGTTTGTCCAACATTTATTTATTTATTTATTTATTTATCATTTGAACTTGTATGCTGCCCCATCTCAAGACTCGGGCTGCTCACAACTAAAAAACAGACAATAAATACTTAAAAAACAATTAGATTAATTTACAAGCCCAAATACTAAAACAGATTTACACAATTAACATTAAAAAAAACCTATCCCCCTCCAGGAAGGGGTCACAGCCCGGGTTGGTCAAATAACCAGGTCTTTAAATCATGGCGGACATCCACACTTTCTGGAGGCAAGTTGTTCATTGTCCTCAGTGCCAGGAAATTTCTCCTCAGGTCTAGGCCGGGCTGGGCCTGGCTGTTCTCTTCCTTTGATGGAGGGGAGGGTCAAGTCCGATGCTTCCCACTTCTGACCCATCTAAAATCCTCCTGATGCAGAAAGTTGGGGAGGTTGCCCTCGTCCACGGCTGGTCCACCGGGGAGCAGGGATGCTAGGCCCCATCAGAGCCTGGGGCCTTTCTTCGCTCCCTCACATCTGCCTTCTCTTCCAGGGCCGTCGCTCCAGGCGGCAAAGGAGGGAATTCCGAGAGAAGCGTTTGAAAGGAAGGAAGATCAGCCCTCCGAGGTAGGCCTTTCGGAAGTTGGACCCCTTCCGCTGTTGGCTGCCCTCGAGTCTCTGCGGGCGGGTGGAATTTCCAGGATCTTGTTCTGGTGGGAGACGAACACTAAGCTGCCGTTCACAAGTGGAGGATTATCTTGTAGGAGAACCCCCAAAGGTGCTTTTTTCCAGAGGCAAGTGGACTTTCTTTCGAAGATGTTTCGCTTCTCATCCCAAGAGGCTTCCTCGGCTCATAGTTGAAGATGCGAACTCTGAGTCTATGTCCTGAATTGATGAATAGCTCGTTCCCCACCATCCAGTCAAAGCTGAAGAAGCTTCTTGGAGAAGAAGCAAAACGTCTTTGCAGCAAAACCAGAAAGTCCAGTTGCCTCTTGAAAAAGTTGTTGGGGACAACAACCAGGACCTGGATGACTTGAGAATCTCCATACCTTGTTTCTCCGAAAATATGACCTACCCTGAAAGTTAGTCCTGGCTTGATTTTTTACACATGCACCCAATATAAGCCCTACCCCCCCCAAAATAAGCCCTAATTAAGATCCCGCCCACTCCAGAGTGGACAGGTAAAAATTAAGCTAGGGTGGGGATGGGTTGGTGGTGGAGCTGCCCTACTACTTACCTGTGGACAGTTGTAGCCAGGCCTCGCACACCCTGACACCTGCCTTGCTGGCCCATTTCTTCTGCAGTCAGCAAGGCTTTCCTGAAGGTCTCTGGAGCTGATAAGAAAGCTCTGGATCGATCCAGAGCTCTGGTATTGGCTGCAGAGGCCTTCAGGGAAGCCTTGCCCGGCCTCAGAAGAAGAAGTTCCTGAAGGCCTCTGACAGCGAAAAGGAGGCCTGGGAGTGACAGACACAAGTGAGGTTAGTCAGTGGATGACAGCCCCCCAAAAATAAGACCTGGTGCCTTTTTTGGTGGCAAAAAAGGTATCAGACAGGGTCTTATTTTGGGGGAAACATGGTAGCTCACACCCCACTTAATCCAGTCGGAGCTGAAGCTTCTTGGGATGAGAAGCGAAACG